>JABJVO010000090.1:996913-1007370 GCA_026770805.1 Boulengeromyrus knoepffleri
TTATACTCAATTGGTTGGTTGAAACAAAATCCTGGTTTGGATTTTTACTTTCTGGACCTGAAATGTCCACCTCTGGTGAAGAGTCATTTCAAATTTAGGAAATGACCCTCAAGTGCACATTATCACCTCAGTATTCCCAGTTTGATCCCCTTCCGGAAGGCTCTCCCACTGACAACGGTTGGATTTTTCATATATACTGTATATATATGTGTGTGTCACAGTGTCGGATATCTGATAAGTCGTGTAAAAGCGTACCCATAAACATCGTATCGTATTATGCTGTGTCCTGTCACTGGGCTTCCTGTTCGCTCTGCGGGTTCCTCGTACAGCCTATTATTTGGTGATCACTTCCTCTGCCCCCCACCTACACCCCTGAGCGGCAGAAGCGGGGGGGTATTACCTCCCCCCACCCGAGAGGGACGTCAGCTGCAGTCATTAATTTCCTGAGGAAAACCTTCTGCGTAACCCACACTCGAATAAGTGATCCGCGTGACCTCGGCTGAGTGCAGCACTCCTGAGATGATGGGGTTTATATTAATAGAGCTCCTGTGAAAGGCCTAATGGAAGTGCGGACAGGAACTGAAAGAGATGCACTTAGTCACAATGGAAAGTGCATTAAACCACAGATAGGATGTTGCTGCTACTCATTTTTGCTTCAAGAAAAGATAGATGGTAAATGACTCGTACGGCTTCTGTCGGTTTCTTCTTTTGACCAGTAGGTTAACATTAATTCCACGTGCTTTAAATACACGAAGTGATCAGGAAACGCCAGTTCCAAACACCTTAGTACAGTGTTCCAGATCGGAGCTGCTGTAGGTCTCTGCTGTAAATGTGATGCTGTCTTTGCTCATTGCTATTGATTGTCTACCTGGTCCTGCTTGCTTTTCCACAAGCCCCAGGGACAGAAATGCAGGCAGACAGAAGGTGTTTCTCAGTATGCACACTTAACGTACTCGTGTTCTCTCGTACCCGTCTTACGCCACCTTCCACTGCTGAAGACCAGTTTCAGTACTAAGAACAGAAGTACAGAGGAGGGTAAAAATCCCCGGATGCCGTTCTTGCGCCTCCCCAAATATCAAAGGTACATTGGTTGCATCTTTGCCAGACGAGACCAATCCCATGATTCATTGCGCCCCAAGTTTGTTCTTAGGAGGCAAGATAGCAAGATTGCTCTTGTCAAGACCACAGGTACGATCTTTGCGTCCTTTGTGCTGAGAAACACCCAGACTCTGTTTACAGGAGCAATGGCAGCTTCATCCGAGACCCATGGACCCCATGTCCTCCTCTCCTAGGTCGGGTGTCACACAGCACACTGCACACTGCACACTGCATCTGTTAGCTTGCATTCGGCCACATGTGTAAAGCACATTTGAAATGGAATGTATGAAAAAACATCCCTTTGTTTTTGTCCTCCTTTTGTGAAGCATGAAGGCTTATTCTGAGAAGTGGCGTCATGGGAATTAGACATTCATTGATATATGATTGTGCCAGTTTAGATAATGACTAGATTTCATTAGAAACCCTTTGATTAAGCAAAGGACATGCCGGTGAGTGAGTAGCCCAGAGAAGGCCTCCATTTGGACTGGGATCTGCTCTGTCCCCAGTAAGACACTCTGGGACCTTGTGGATCTGTCTGCAGTTCAATGACTGTCAAGGTCTTTGTGACATTCACGAGAATTACGAAGGTTTTAACACACACTGTGCAGGGTTGCCAACTTTGGTCAGCTGGCTGGTGTGAGATTTTCAATTTGAGACTAGTCTGCACACGCATTTACATGTATGTAACAGTTGCATGTATGTAAAGTGAGTATGAGAGTCTGAACGCGTGTCACACCAGAGGCATGACAGCTGGCAGCCCTGATAACTGCACATTGTCAGCTTGATGGTAGCGGCCCTCAGCGTCTCATAAGCACTTTTTGCACTGACCCATTACCTTCAGTGTCTGTTAGACCCGTATCGCCCCGGTGCTGACAGTGTAATTCTCGTTACGCCGACGTCAAGCACAACATAAAGCACCAGCCGTCAGCCCCAGCATCAGGCGGATGTTTGTTTACCCGAAACACCTCCTAGATTCACGATTAAAGAGATTCACGATTCTTAATTCGTCACATACACAGTTACACAAGTATAACATGTAGTTAAATGTACCCTGATTCGGTCCTGAGTTTAATAAGTTTAATAAAATTAATAAAAGCAAAAATATTAAAAGGCTTAGACTAATGAATTGAAAATACACTACCAGTCAAAAGTTTTTGCACACACTGACATTTTCTACATTTGCAAGTTACTCACTTAACATTTTTTTAAAAATACACTCAATATTCTTTGCTAACAAATAGATTTACAATATGTTCATTTGAATACCTTTATTAGCAAGAAAATGTCATATCTTTCATTCATGAAACTAACCTCCTCTAGCAGTTACAACAGCAGAGAAAATTTGAGGCATTCTTTCTGCAAGGGACACATGACGTCATATCTATTGGAGACTGAAAGTCCAACGAGGCTGCCTGCAGTATTGTGGTACCACAGTCCAACAGCAGCGGACTTACTGCCTCTGATGGCAGAACAGCGGGCACGGCTGGGGGTCAGTGTGGTATTTCTATACCGATGTGCTGCCACTGACCCATATTTTACTTTTTTTATCCGGGGTATCGCTTGAGATTGCTTGGTGTTGCTCAAGCCTCCCTGACGATCCTCCTACCAGCGCTCCCGAGAATGACACCGCAGTGACCGCACCCCGACACGATCAGGCACAGACACACGCACGAACGCTCAGGAAAAGCTACCCAGTTTGGTGCAAGGAATCAGAAACGATCAAAACATCTGCTAAATACCCAGACGATGCAGTGAGCATATCTAAAAGATAATGCATTTAATGAATCAATATGGTAAAGGTGAAAGGGCTCACCGTGGTCTGAAGTACGAAAACACAATGTAGAGCCCCCAGATTTCGCACACGTCACTCGTCATAACAACCAACCCTGACAGCACGTTAAGTTCCCGTTTTTATTGTATATCGACGTCTATATCGAAGGTTATTGTTAATTCATTGACGTTCAATAAATGCTGTTTTGTTGTTGAAAATTATTCCAGACCTCTGACTCTGAAGCAGGGGAGTTTCTAGCTGTTGAAAAGAGCGGGGGCTAAGTCAAGTTTGGGGCTGGACTTTTTTGTGAGGGAAGATTGGCATCAGGGTTAAAGTTCCCGGGGGGATCGGACCTAGCGACGCCCACGGCTCTGAAAAAAATATCTGATGCGGACCTTAGATCAAGAAGTTTGAGAACCGCGGATTTAAAGTGACAGGAAGGGATACGTGCTTTGCCAGGGACTAACGCCGTCGCTTTTCCCCCTGTTAGTTTTCTTACAGACAGTTATCAGTGCGCTAAACGCTCCTCGCCTTATAATAAAGTGCAGGCGCTTTCAGGCGGCCCAGGCTGAGCGCTCCCCTCCCGCACATGCTCAGTCGGCGCCGCCAGCGGAGGCCGCTTCTCCATCTCCCCGCTCCGGCCTGCGAACCGCTACAGAGCTGGGAGCGAAGCCCCGGAGCGCGACCCATGGAGCTTGTCAGTGCCGCAGACTCCCCTTTATGTTCTCCTTCACGATGTACTTCGGGATTTCAGTAAGATGTTCGTCTGTTTGGAGATGATCTTCTTTTTCCTCGCGTTCAACATCTACGATATCCTCCGTGCACAGGGTAAGCCTGCTCATTCTGCTTTAAATTAAATACGCCTTTCTTTTCGAACGGGATCTAATCTTCGCCGGGCCTTTTCCTAGATTGTTTTAAGGTTTTCCGCTCTCTGTTTTTTTTTTTTAACTGATGTTGAAAGTTTGCGTTTTCGCTAACAGTCGCGGATCTAACTACTTAGCTAAGTGACTCTGCTGCAGTCTGGCATTTGCCGCTGTACAGTTAGTGACTAAGAAAGGTAAACAAACGCATAAAATCAGCGCTGCTGCAATATTCGCCAGTTATAAAAATGGGAAAATACTAATAAGCATCTGCAACTGATTGTAGCGTTTTTTGGTACATTGCATCACTTCAGATCTTTGACAGTACAACTGGGTGTTTCAGAGTTGGATGCAAGAAAGTTGGTTTGCAGAGGGAACTCGTGTAAGATTAATGTATGATTTCTTAAACAGATATTTTTCTAATTTTATCGTTGGCTTTTTGTTCAACAAAGAACTGATCAATGACAAATAAATGAAAATAGGCTGCCAGACGAAGCTGTGACAGTTAATCTGCCACTGTGAACAATGCTGATAGTTATTTTACCTCACGCTCAACCGTTAAAAACGATCGAAATATTTCGGGTTTTCCCCCAATTTAGGCAGTTTCTGGCATTTCCTGTTCCACCTCTGTTATAGTTACGCGCAAAGTCGCGATAACTCTCGTTTAAGAATAAAATACATAATCAGTAACTAACAGAATACGTGTTTTCAGGATTAGGATGCATTAATGTTTTTTCCCCTGCAATCCGACTCAATACGACAAATGATCTTAATTATGTGTTTTGGGATCACGGTGGTATAGACGTATTACAGGAGCGGCGACGATACTTGCTTTTAACAACCATGAAATGTTTGACTACATCTTTCATTTACTTAGTGTCTAAAATCATGTATCCTTTGAGTTTCGGACATTAAAAAAATAAAATCTTAAATTGGTAACATGGGTGTGACAGAAACGGGGTGGGTCTATAGATTAGCATCTGGATTGTGCTTAGCGGTCCTCTGAAGTCCCGCTTCCCTGCACATGTGCTCAGGATGTGGCTTTCCGTGCTAAACGCTGCCCCGGAGTGTCACCGCGCAAAGCGTGGGACAAACCGGCCTCGTCGCCGCTGGACCGGAGCGTTATCAGAAACCCCGGCCCCTGATCTCCGTGCCGCCCCTTGACCGGAGCGTAATCAGAAACCCCGGCCCCTGATCTCCGTGCCGCCCCTGGACCGGAGCGTAATCAGCGCCGGTGAAGCACCGCAGTGTCGCACACAGTCAGCCGGTGCCGCTTTAATAAAACCCAGGCGACGCGTGCTGTAGCTGCGTGTCTGTCTCCGTCGGGACGGGCGATCCCCCCGTTTCTTCGTGCGTAGGTAAAACCCCGGCCCCTGTTCTCCCTTATGCCGAGAAACAGCCGCCCAGACAAGAACATCTGTAACCAATCGAGTCCCTGTAAGAGAAAGGGACAATGAAGAGAGGAGCCTCTTTTCAAAGAAACGCCATTGTTAGTTTCTGCCTCTTATTTATTTATTTATTTATTTCAACAATGGTCGGTTATTAAAAGTTATTTTTTAAACTTGGCCTATTTAGATTGTATCCATTCTGTCTTTTTATTGCACGGAATGGGAGATGCTTTAATGGTGATGTTTAATGGTAGTCTGTTATACTGAGAGAGTACAAAGTGACCACAGTAGGTCTGGGCGCTGCATGCTTTATGGTCTTACGTCCCGACATCAGAGTAAGTATTCTGGGCTATTTATATCAAGCCCATTAGGCCACGATTCGCCTCCGGCTCACTACAGTATGTTTAACACGTGTGATGTAATTTCCCTGGGATATTCTGTGAAAGACTAAAGCCACGCACTCTGCGCTAGTACATTGTAATTTAATAGTGACAATGTGTGTTCATGTAAAGTGAATGTGCAGTGAAACCTTTCTATTTATTTATGTTTTAAAATATAAATAGGGATAATCTAGGATGGAAAAGGCAATTCAGGAATCTGTCAGATTGCATCAGGTGATATTGTATCAGTCTATGAAAAAAATGTTTGCTATATACTAACTATAAACGTCTAGTTCTTTTGAATTGCCTCTGATTTTGATTTATATCATTTTTGACGTGTCTGTTCGCAGAATGTGGTTTGTAACAATGAAAGAGGATCCTGACAGATTGTAATCGCAGGTGTGCGTTTGTGTGCATCTCAGGAAGTGCCGCGATACTCAGCAGGGAGGTGAATGGAGGCCTCTCTAATCAGAGCGCATTTTCATTGTGCACAGGCATGAACAGAACAAACAAACACAGGAAGCGGAGTGCAGTACCTCCGCTCTGTAAGTGCTGTGTAACGCAGAACATTTTGGACGCGAATTCTAAGAAAGTAAATATTTTGAGAAGTAACACAGGACTAGGGCTTGTGAAAGCCTGTGCAAGGTTAATTTTGTTAGACAAGAGACAGAGTGTGAAAAATAATGCATTTGTAACTATCCCATTTTTTGTATTTACATTATTTTTAAATGATGTTTTCACTAAAATGGGGAGCCACTTGTGTGCCCCGATGTGTGTCCCCTACTCTGGTGGGCTCTCTGTCACCCTGTACTGCATATGCATTTGAAACATGGATGGGCAGTCAGATTGAAACTGTATATAGTGCTTTTATTTGATGCCAGACACATAAAGTCACCTCAGGCAGTCCTAAAATATTTCAGTTCTCTGTGTGTGTTTTCATCTAAGCTTGGGCCTAAGGAGGAAGTGACTTCCACTGGCCTGGCACTGCATTTACTGCATTACCAGTGAAACTGAAGCCATGCCTGTGGCACAAAGTCATATTTCACTGGTTACTTATGAACTCTGAGATTCTCTAGAGGATCCCTCATTAAAGGTTAGCTCCATAAGGGAAACCTGCATGACTATTTTCAGACCATCCTCAAGCCATTCAGTATTCTGTTTGGTGGTTGTAGTGCCCCAGAGGATCATGGGACAGACTGAGTAACCTTTTGCATCTGTTACTTGGTTACTAAGTTTGGCTAAGGGTCATCATTACCGTCAACCTACAGCTACCCACAGGCTGTGAACCTGATTAGGTTTAGATCAGTGTTTCCCAGCCTGGTCCTCGGGCACCTACAGATTGTCCATGTTTCTGCTCCCTCCCAGCTCTTTGGGAGGCAGGAAAAATGTGGACTGTCTGCAGGTCCGTGAGGATGGATTGAGAAACACTGGGTTAGACTATAGACACGTCAATGCACTAGTTAACCATAGAATTTTCTCTACACATCATGTTCTTCAAACTTTGTCCATCAGTTCTCCGGGTTTTTTTCAGCAAGCGGCCGGTGCAGGTGCTGGACGCCTTTCTCCTAAAATACCTGCAGTCATTGCCGTCAGACCATTTCAGTCCAAATTAAACCAAAGAAAATCAAAAACCGGAGATCCACTGGTCATGTTAACTTTAAATGTGACCATGCAAGACCATCTCAATTACAGGAAGTGAACTCTGATCCGCAGACATTAAGTTCCCTCTAAGGGGCATGGTCTTGCCACTAAGAAATACTTTTGGGGAAAAGAAAATTGTGAGAGACACGTCCCTCTTTCATTCTGCTGGCAGCTCGACTCTGTAGCAAGGAAATGATTTATTTGGCCGTGCTTTGAATTGTATTACTTCCTAGGAGATGAAGGAAAAGACTCCAGCGTTTACATTTATGTTGAAACCAGCACTGCAGTCGTCGTACGGCAAATGTGTAGCCATTTTGTCAGGAAATATAAACCAGGAAACGCTCAGGGGAACTGGACAGATGGAAAACTCTCATAGTCATTTGATTGTACCATCAACATCCCTGAGAGTCTACAATTTTGAGGCTAATCTTTTGCATGATCCTTAGGAAATATGTTTTTTTTTTTTTTTTTTTAATTTGTGTGTGGTACAACAGGATACGCTGCAGAGATGTGACACCCCCTGTAAACCCTCACTTGTCAATCCTGATGTCTCTCCAACCTTCTGGAAGACATATTTCAGCCCATGTCACCCTTGGAAACATTTTCTATTGCCGTAATGTTGACAGGCAATCAACAGACACACACACACACATACACACATACACACGCACTAACACACACGCACACATACATATGTCGGGTAAACATATTTTCTTGGGGCCTGCTCATTCATTTCTATGGGAAAAATGCTAACGCTACCTATGACAACCTTAACTCCTACCCAATCCTAACCATAACCATAAGTAACCAAACAAAATACTAGAGTTTTTACATTTCTAGTTTTTTCATTGCAGTCACAGATTTTTATTAAATTGAGTTTTCCCTTATGGGGACCAGGGACCTGGTCCTACCTGTTGGCTTAGTAATTTATATTCAGGAAAATGCTGTTCTGTGGAGAAAGGTGGATCTAAAGTAGGTCTTTGGTGTGAGAATGCAGAATGAAATCTGTAGCCAATATGTTAATATTTAGCAGTGATTATTACCACAATAATTACAGCCTAAGAAGGTGGGTCTGAGTGAATCTGCAAATGCAGCAAGAATAGCTCATGAGCTGCTTGGATCTGTGCATTGAGAGAAGGGTTCACAGAGTGACCCTCACCTCCGTCACATAAACTGCTCTCTCCTCAGTGGTGAATCACTCTGAATCACTGGTGAACAGTTGGGGGCAGCTTCCATCTCAGATACATCTGTAGCTGTTTCGGAAAAGCAGAGATTTCTTTCTGCAGGGAGGTGGGCAGTTGGTTACACCAGTTGGGGCCGTAGAAAGGATCTTTAAAATACCGAGGTCCAAAGTGTTATTCCTTCCTAGGTGTGGGACTCTGCGATGGGTCACGGTTATTGGGCTTGCAGAAAAAGTGCTGAGTACTTGACCTGGGTGTCTTCAATGGTAGGTCATCAGTCAATATAACTTCACAGTTCCTTGTGATAAAGGTCTGTCCTCCAGAAATCTTAATTTCAACAATTGCTCTAAAAGAATCTGTGTTGAGGGGCCCACAAAGGATTCAGGGAAGCGGCTGGTGTTTTTCATTATTTTGAAAAATTGGCATGTTGGCACACATGTGTTCGCACCCCAGGCATGGGTGGGTGCTGGTGGGTGGGTGGTGGGGCATGTCTGTGGGCTACAGCTGAGTCTTTGGACATCCTCCGCTGTTCTGATGCTGGCCAGACACAACTTCAAAGAGGGCCCCCCCACCAAATCCCTGGGAGTCAGATTACCCTCAGCTGTTTGTGTTACACCACCAAGAGCTGTATGGGAATGCAGGCCTGCTAAGGATCAATACAGGACAGTGATTATTAGTATTTTCTCTCTTACAATTCTAGGACTAGTTGACTAATCCTGGCCATTATCTTGAAACTGACTGCTAGTCACCTTAATCTGTCTTCCCCTGCCTCCGTTTCCCATGGTCCCGTTGGCCACCCCTGCCTCCGTTTCCCATGGTCCCGTTGGCCACCCCTGCCTCCGTTTCCCATGGTCCCGTTGGCCACCCCGGGCCTCCTGGCCATTTTCAAAGTTTACCTTCAAATCATATCCTGGGTCCTCCCATGATGGTGTGGATTTGACGTGAACACCCTAATTCTATTTAATGCCTGCCCCTCCCACCCTTAAACGTCTCACCTGCCCATTCCTAGCCCCCCCAGCCCCCGCCACGCTAACAATGCCTCACATCTGTGTGCAAGTTGCAGACTCATGGGCTCAGCCTGGGGTCTGCTACATAACCTTGCAATCCCATCTGTCATCTGACCGCAGGCCATGAGGCTCTGATAATCATAGGGGGCGCCAGAGAACATATTCCTCAAGCATGGCACTGGAAGGTCTACACACTGTACAGTATTGGTAGGAATGTTTAAAGGGCATTTACAGCAGGCAGAGCTGGCTCAGCGGGGAGCAGTGCTCCCTCATCCCTGCAGGGTTTTGGGTTCGCGTCCCGCCACTGGCTCTGAGCTTGTGCCTCTTCCTTATTTTTGTGAGGGTTTCCTCTGGGGCCTGTGGCTTCCTTCCGGGCCAAAAACATGTGGTCAGGGGAGTCCTTGGCTGTACATTTTGAGCTTCAGCTGGTCTCCCTGCCCAGTTTATCTGTGTAACGGTCAATGGTTTCATTCAAGCAGCAGAAGCCTGTGAAGGCCAGCTTCCCTGCAAAGGGTGCGGCTTAGTGGGCTGAGAACCTATGCCTGTGTTCGGGGGGTCACCAGTTTGAATCCCAGGGTTGGCAGAGTGATTTTACTGTTGAACCTCTCAGCAAGGACCTTAACCCCAATTGCTCCAGGGACCGTAAGACGTACATCGCAAAGCATTAGCTAATCGCCTGATCGTATCATGGTGAATTTTGCGGATGTTGTTGGCTGGTAAAATGAAGCTGCTACACTCTCTGTGCTCCTGCTGGCTGCTACGGCTGCGTCACGCAGCAGCTAAATGTCTGCAGTGGAATGCGGAGAATGGAAGGCAGAAAGACCCCATCCGGTTGGTCTGTTTTCCAGTTGCAGACGTGTGTAGAGAGCAGTGTGCCCATCAGGGGGGGTTTGCCTGTTTGTCCCATCCCGTCGCTGTATCCGTCCCCCGGGACCACAGACACACACTCTGAAGCCACGCAAACTCCCGCCAGAGACGTGGACGTTAGACCGCTGCTCTGTCAGCTCCTGTGGGTGTGGTGTCCTCGCAGGGCTCTGCGCGCCTGACAGTGTGCTGTTTCAGAAGGATGTGGATGCAGGGGGCTTGGGGGGTGGGGGTGAGCTCCTGGGAGGCCATCTGTAGCAGTTTGTT
>JABJVO010000090.1:1041239-1053702 GCA_026770805.1 Boulengeromyrus knoepffleri
CCAGCTCACTGTATAACAGCTGTAATGGTTACCAGCGGGCCGTATAGCAGCTGTAATGGTTACCAGCTCACTGTATAACAGCTGTAATGGTTACCAGCGGGCCGTATAGCAGCTGTAATGGTTACCAGCTCACTGTATAGCAGCTGTAATGGTTACCAGCTCACTGTATAACAGCTGTAATGGTTACCAGCGGGCCGTATAGCAACTGTAATGGTTACCAGCTCACTGTATAACAGCTGTAATGGTTACCAGCGGGCTGTATAGCAGCTGTAATGGTTACCAGCTCACTGTATAGCAGCTGTAATGGTTACCAGCTCACTGTATAATAGCTGGATAATGGCCTGTACAGTTTGACATTGCGTGTAGGTTTATTTCGTGCTTTATTGATGTTTCAATCAGGAATATCAAACAGTCATAGGGGCTGGATGTCTTCTCTGATTGGGGTGTCTGTAGATCATTACGCGGTCGGCTCTGGGAGGCCATTAAGGTCGTCTTCTATTCAGGTGTTAATGGAGCCTCACCAGATGTCTGGGCAGGTACCTTCAGAGTCCTTTCTCACACCATCTGGCCCCTCTGCATCTGCTGCCGTGAGTACGGACGGGCCTGGCCGGGCCTCTGCCTCTCACTCCTGCCGCTCACCCCTTTCTCTCACCCCTGCCTCTCAGTCCTGCCTTTCACTCCTGCTCACAACTGTCCCTAGCGCTTGTGTTCCCCAGGGGATAATCAGAGCTTCCACTCCCCTTGATCGTAGACTGGTGTGTCCCAGTTTCTGTCCAGGACAAACTGCCACTTATGACACAGAATATTTTACCACAACATAAAGCATGACTGTGCTGGTAGCTGCAGCTTTCAGATGATTTACTGTTAACTAAAGAGACTCGTATTGGAGACGACCTGCCTGGCTCAGAGCAGTAGCATTCGGTTTAGCGTGTTAGCGTGTACTAGCAGTTAAAACTGTCGTTTGCCACATGACCCACGGAATCACGGACTGTGTATTTCACATGCACCCCTGGATGCACAGCGGCCGCGGCTGGTTCCTCGCTCGGTGCCGGAGCATCCTGGCATAAAAGGCTTGCGGTGCTTACGGGGATAAGGTTCTGATGTGACAGGTTCTGATGACATGCTAAAAATAGCAGCAAGACGTGATGCACGTCAGGATCATCAAGACCAGCTTTGCTGTCACACTGTACAACAACGGGTCCATTTTAAAAGGGGGGATTGGAAAGATCTTAAAGAACAAAAAAAATAGACAATTTGTGTTACATGCTGAATGACAGAAAAGGATGATGGGGCATGTAGTTCTATGTTCATATAATTAACAGTGAAATGCAGCATCTTGTAATATTCCTCAAAAACAAAGCAGCCAAAAGCCATAAATGAAACTTTTCAGGCAGAGAAACTTTACAAATATTTGGTGCCATCTAAGATTAATCATGTTTGGTTCTATAACCCCGTTTGTTTGGTTCTATAACCCCGTACCACATGCAGTTCACTAATCTTTCCCAAAGTCTTCATGTTTCAAGTTAATTCACGCAGAGTAAACTGGTGTCTGTGCGTGTATGTATACATTTAAACTTGTGTATATACATATCCATTTTTACTGATATAATTTGAATATTGGTAAATAAAACATTAAACAAATGGCAGATTTTTTTAATCCAGTGAAAGGTGAAGAGATTCCCTCTGCCACAGCTCTCGTGTTTCATGCTTTTCTTGACACCTGTCTTGTGTGGCGACAAGTTAATTTGGCTGTTTGGAGATCATTTTCTTTCATTAATGGAAAGCACTGTGGAGAAAGCGGCATATCGTTCGATAAAATGAAATTGAATCACACATCTTGAGGTATTAGAGACAAAGACCTTCTCAGGAGCCCTGCCCAGCTGTCGCTCCCCCCTTCTCCTGCAGGGACCAGGTCCCAGAGTGAAAGAGCAGCCAGCCGCGCCCCCACCAGTGCCCGCCTGCCTGTTTGCAGGGGGGGGACACAGTTCATTTGATGATCAAACAGCGTTGCAAAACCCTGAACGCAGCATTCCACGCCGATTCACTCTTTGGGGACGCTTTCCTGCAGCGCGTACACAACCGGCGGTAAGATCAGCAGACTTCCGGACTGGGACCAGACAATGGCCAGGCATCCGTCTCCGCCCACAGACTGGGCCAGCGTGTGCTGGTGTGGACCTGTGGGGAGTGGCGATGTGCAGTAAGAGCGCAGGAATGAAGGTGTCCAGCCATGTGCTTTCATCTTAATGTCCCCATATCCCACCTGTACAGTTCATGCTGACAGATCTCCTAACCTTACACACAAATGACATCTTAATTCTTAACAGTTATACTTTCATCTATATTCACTACTGTTTAGACATGACAAGCTACTCTTTTATATATCCTGGATTTAGTTCAGGATTGTGGTACATTTTGCATTAGTTTTTCCTGTGTCATAACTGTTATATATTTATATTTTGGTTAGAAGCAAATTCTTTTATCTTCACCTTCTTCATTCAAGATTTTATCTTAATTTAACAACTGGTGTCACGCCACGCAGCTGAAGTTCAGGCCTGAAGCCATAAACAGGCGGGTGTATTTATGTTAGTATCTCCATCAAATTATGCCAAATATTGTGTTTGTAACCAGCTTTTAAAGGAAGTAATAGATTGCATAAATGTTGAATTTCATGCCAAAAAATATTAGACTTAATGGGAATACACTGCTGCATGTTTTTTTTTCTATGTATTACTAGCAATAAAAATGTATGGGTGAAATAAACATGCTTGTCTAACCCAGTATATAGCTGTAGAGAGTGGTTATTATGCCAAATATAAAAATCAGCTAATTTTTCGTCCTCTGGGTTACTGAACTTTAAGGTCAGTCGACTAAGAAGATGTGAACGAAATACATTTTTAAGCGTATGTTAGACAGATACCGTTCAGTTATTTGTGTAGGTGAAGGAACGAACAAATCACAAGAAAGCAATTTACAAAACATGTTTAATTATTCATAGAGTGAAGGGAGGCTCATAAATCACAGAGGCATTGTATTCACGCTATATAAGCTCCTATAAACACTATTTTAAAATGGTCTTTAATTGCTATTTCAAAACATCAATAGCAAACCCAAACAAAACGTGGTTTACGGTAATCTGATAACCGGCTTCAAAGGGGCGCGTGCTGCACGCGCACATTCCCCTGCGGCACTTACTCGATCATTTGATCTTTCACTAATCATCATTTGCTTTTACGATATCATTACAAATAAATTAATTGTTAACCTAACATACGCTTTTAAATATGTATTATATTAAGCCTATACTATACTAAAATAAACTTCCCATGTGAGTTCATCTATAGACATTAGTCTTGATAGTTTTGGTTTTGTATAATTAAACGACTCCCACTATATCCCCAATGTTTTAAAGATTTCGTTGATGTAGCAAATTTCAGTTCTTTCGTACTATATTTTATTTGACAAGATGCTCCTTATGTTGCAATGCAATGTTTTTTTCTGTCTTTTATATTTTAAGACGCCGTGGTGAAAGAATAAATATATATAAAGCGAAGTTTTTCCCCTCCGATTTCTAATCTGTTTTTCAGCTTTTTCTTATTTTGCTTGCTATCACTTGATAGCTAAATTTGTCTTGGAAAAACCTGACGCTAGTGATTTCCTTACTTATTAATAGACTGTAAATATGCATTTGTATTAAAAAAAAATCGCTCGACACTTAAATGTCATAAATGATTTTCAGAGATGTAGACATGGTGGATTGTTATGCCCGCATTTCTGCCATTGTTTACGTTTCGGCTATAGATTGTGAAGATTGCGCATGCTTGAGACGTGATTTTGAAATTTGCTATTGCGAAAGAATAGCACCGCTGGATTATAGAAAATAATACTAGACACAAATTCACATGCAAAATTTAAATCGTGATCGAATATTACTAATACCGTCAATGTTACAAAAACTATTAATATTATATACAATAGTAAGGAGCCCGCGTCTTTACCTTCATAAACTTGATCTACATAAGCGGAAACTCTTACTATAATAAACCAAATAACCAATCAGCAAGTAATTAAGATACAAAACAAACGACTTGAGACACTGTCAGTCTGCCTGCGCATGTGTTTCCCGAAACTGAATGCACTTGCAAAGTAACCGCATATGATTAGAGTTTGGCTCACATACAAAGCAAGATGTCCGTGACATTGGCAGCTGCCCCTGTCTTCCGACGTATTAATCTTGGCATTTCCCGCTGGCATGCTGCTCGATCGCAGACGCCGCAGCCCGGACCGGCGCTCGTGACAGGCGTTTGTGGCGCGCCGGGAGCTAGGAGGCCGTTTCGCGCGAGCTGGGCGTGGCGTGACAGCGGCGCCAGCCAATCAGATGTTTGTTTTTTTCCTCGAGCGAAGACTGGAGAAGTTCTTTTAGAGAGGCAGCCTGCTGGCTCGCGAGTCTGGAGTAACTTAGAGCCGCGATGGACGCACTTTTCGTTTGTCTGGTATCATTAGTCCTGCTTTCGGGGACAGGATTACGACAAGCCGAAGGTAGGCATACGGCCAGGCGCCGTTAAGGCTTTTGCACTTTGAATCGGTTTCTAAAGTTTGGTTTTGAGTCTAGGGCTCCCCCCCCCTCTTTTTACGTTGCTATTTTCAAGACTCGCTGCCTAAAGACTGTTTTCAAAGATGGCGCAGGTCAGAGAGCGAGCGAGCGAGCGAGTGTGAGCCGCGCCGTCAGGAATCGTTATTGTTGTGTGACTTGCGAGCTCCTCCTAAGGAGGAGAAAACGAGAGCGATGGGGAGGGGAAAAACGGAAAGTCACTACAGCTTAATTAGGCTTTGGCGCGGCTGGTCCGAGATTAGAGCCAGCTCCAAAGTCGCCTAACTGGTTTCCAGCCCAGCGGTGCCTGGTCGCCCCCGCCGCACCCGCGTTCTGCCAAGTTGCCCCGCGGCTTTCCTGCGTGGCTGGGACGAACCGGACCGCAGCGGGCGCTCGGACGGCCACCGGGCGTATAGTCAGGACGTGGCCGCGGCGGAGGGTGTTACAGCGGGAGTGGGGCTGAGTATGAGCCCGTACGGTCAGCGGCCTGTTTGTGTGTAGCGCTGCCTTGTGTGTGTGTGTGTGTGTGTGTGTGTGTGTGTGTGTGTGTGTGTGTGTTTATGTGTTTGCCCGTGCCGTGGTGCAGGGGACGTCTGTGCCACTAACTATACAAACAGTCCAACAGTGATACAAATGTCTGACATCGATAGTCGCTATCGAGAGCGAATCGTTTGCCTTCAGTTTCCAGATGACATTTCAGCATGTTAACCTGGCTCGCGCGTCGCCTATTGTCAAACGCATGTACGTGTCCAGTGTAGATGGATATGTAGTTACCTCGCCATGTCAGTTTGTATAACCTTGCACTGATTTCTAGTTTTCAACACGGGGAACTAGTTGAACAGACGGATGGATAGATGTGCGGTGAGTGAAGCGGGCTGTTTTCGTGCAGGCAGCGCCTTTGTCTTCTCGGATACTTGTTGAAGGACGAGATCGGTGGTGCATTTGCATCACACAGTGAGCAGCGAGACGGTAATTTTATTACTGTTTAAATGTTATACTACCAAACCGTTTTAAAGCAACTTTGGATGGTGGTCTTACTGGGTCAGAGCCGTTCGGAAAGCGCTGGGTTTGTCTCCGGACCATCACACGCCCATCTCGTACAGCCTGTGATTATTGCTGGCCGCAGCGTTCTCCGTCCGCTTGCTCCCCGCGGCTGGTACGCTGTGGCCGGGCTGGCGAGGAAAGGACGCTCTGATGACCAGCTCCATGTGTTTAATTCTCACTCGTGTTACACCTAAACAGTTTTGAATTGCACGGGCACATGATCGCGGGGCATATGGCAGTTTGTTCTGCTATGTTGACATTTCAATACAGCCTCTCTGTGTGCAGACAGTTGCACCATGCGAGTGCTCACGTTATCACCACGCTGGTTTTTATGTAGTGAAAGGAAAAAAATATATCCGTTTTGTATAAATAACAATGTAAAGTAGTATATGTCAAAGTATCATTCTTGTTGCGTTAGTGGTTCCTTAAGCGAGTCGGATCGCATCGGCATCACGACGCGATGGAATTCAGATACTGTGCCGTGCACTCCCGCGTCTCTCTACCAAACAGCTGGGATGCGCGCCTTTTCCGCTGTTTTGATGGATGGAGCAGTGAACAGCTCGTTCTCGTTCCCATCTTTGTGTGCTTTAGTATGCCCAGACACGCGTACACCGTTTCCCTGCGGGATTTTCCCCACAGGATCACTGAGAACCGATAAATAAAACATAACGGTCCGCGCTTCTGAAATGCAAACATTATCCGTGCATACATGGGCATTGTTACATTGTGAAAATCTTTCGGTTCAGTTCCTCACACAGGTGTGACATTCAGGTTACATTTTCACTTCGTAAGTGAACGGTTGAATTCTCTCGACCAGAATATGAACTTTCTCTGACTTAACCCATGTTGAATGTCCAGTGTGTGTTTATGTATGTGCTGTTGCCTTTTACAGGAGCCAGAAATTTTGCAAATGCTTGTTTCACCAACATCCTCATGTAATTCACTGCCCTGTGCATCTTCCCACTGACAAACATGCTATTTAGTCAAAGTAATGTCTTTGCTATGCAGTGACAGCCAGTAAGCAACATTAAACATTAATGGACTGTGCTATGAAGAATGAGTGTTGATGAGCCAGATCACCAGCTTTATGGTGGTGAAGAAAAACATTTTTGATCCCAGCTTTTTCAGAGTCACAGGGCAGGTTCATCCTGGAAGTATGTATGAGGTGATGTTGCTGTGTCACAAAACAAAATTACTCATTCGCTGTCAACAATTTAATTTTTCAGCATTTTTGCCATTATGATGTATTTTCTTGGCCGTTTCCGATTTTTTTTTCTTTTTTTTTTTTTGCTTTTGCAGGTGTGACTGGCCAATTCCGATTTTCTTTCTAAGAACTATAATTGACAGCATATAGAAACAAAAAATCATTTTTTCCTTAAATGTGAAATTTTATTTTCATAGTAAAAGAAATTGCTAAACTTTACATTTTCCCCCAAACTGCAGTAAGTTACAGGATCTTCTCTCGCTTAAGTCTCAAAATAAAGTGCTCAGTGACTGGAAAGGTGTACAAATACCAATTAACTCAAAATGAGCTGCTGTACACCCAACTTTATCTGACATATTTTACTTTACCAAACAAGAGCAGGTGCAACAGATTTAAATAAAACAAATGCCAGTTATTTATATAATTTTCCAGTTTGTTTAAATTCACCAGATAACACGATGTTTGACCTTTTCTTCTTTTTTTACTTGTGTTAAAGTCCACAGCTTGCAATCCTCCAAAAAAAAGTTAAGTCTAATACTCTCCCAAATAATAGGTGCAGGTTAATATTAATACCAACATTGCATGTTATGCACATACAATACTTGCATCGCTAGTAAGTTATGAAAAAGCCTGATCTAAATCTACCTTCATGCTGTACGGCCTTTATTGCGCAGGGGGGTTGAAGTTTCACTGAAACGTTTTTACACTGATTGGAAAACACCTTGGTTAGCTTTGCAATTTTAATGATTATTCCTTTTCAAGTTTATGTAGCATATGTTTAATAATCATTTTAAAGTTTCACCCCCATGGTTTACTGTGGCTTTACTTGAATTACAGATCGCAGTCTTTGTGTCGTCTTCACTCACAATGAAGAACTTGCTTGCTAACGACATTTTATCGTGTGGCTGTGAGTGTGCAGGTGGCTGTGAGGTTATTGTCTGCACCACTGTGCGTGTGACCTGTGGTGCATGCATAAAACAGACCGGTTCAGTATCGGAAATAATGAGACTGACCAGCCGGTCTCTAGTCCAGGCCAAGCACACGGAAAACTGATTTTCTTGTATAAGCAACAAATAGTCAAACCTGCTATACAATTAAGTACCTGAAATGCAATCAGACTGTGTTTTCCAGCAGGTGGATGTTTTTTGAGTTGGAAGTCACTGCGTTAGCAGTTACTGAGGATGGAGACCCAAAGACTGACCTGCCATGTACTTACAGGAAGCAGTCAGGCCATTTTATTAGGTATCCTTACACAGTATAATGTGGGATCCCCTTTTGTTCCCAGAGAATTTGTATGTCAGTATTCAGACCACTGTACACCACTGTTTTATTGCACTGTTATTTTTGTGCTTTCGGCTTTCCTATTAGCCGAGTCTGGCCATTCTCCTCTGGGCCATTTCATTAACAGTGTTATCAACAACAGCCCTGCCCCTGCCTGGACATTTCTTTATTGCACCATTGTCTATACATTTATAGACATTGGTACCGGAATCTCAGGAGGGTTGCCATTTCTGAGATGCTGCCACCAACAATCACACCATAATTAAATCCCCTTAGATCACATATCTTTGGCATTCTAATGCAGAGTAAGTCGACTCCCTGGTCCTGTGGACAGTGTTATTTTAAATGCGCTTCTCTTGCTTCAGTAAGTTACTCTGCAGTTCTGTTGAAGGGGATCAGTACTATTGCCAATTTTGATTCCTACCTGTGTAGTTTAACAAAACACTTGCTTTGTGACATCAAAAAGGATGTCTTGAGAGACTGATGTCTGTCATCCGCCTATGTTGTTTATCTATTATTATTATTATTATTATTATTATTATTTATTAGATTTGTGCAGTGCTTTTCAAAACCCAAAGATGTTAACAATATAAAAAAACATTTCTCAGAGGATGATGTGATGCTGCCCCTGCTTTCATTGAGCCGACTTATCGTGATATTCAGGGTATTTGCCTGAACATTTTTCTTATAGCATTTTATGTATTTCTTACCTTATGCAAATCAGCAAGTCCAGTCACCTGTAATTTTCATTATCTGGGATGGAGATGGGCAGTGATGCAGTGCCAATGCCTGTACTTATCCATACACTGAGCCTGGGAAAAAAGGACTTCTGTTCCAGAATATTCTGTCTGATACCCCTTTTGCTTAAGTGTGTGATATCACACATATATCATTGTTTTCCAGTGGCACCTTAATCTTGTGGGTGTACTGAATGTCAATTGAATTTTGACAGAATTTGAATACTGTGACTCTGAACCCTTAAATTCCAGAATGGTAAAGGAAACATTTGGTTTATAATCTGATTAATAATCGAGACATAAGTTTGGTGGTTATTTTTCTTCCCCCTCCCTTCTAAACACTAAAGCAATGAATTGTTTCTTGATGGTCTGTCAAGGTGAAAGCCGTAGCAATGTGCAGAAGGTAACAGGGAAAACTTGTCTAGGCAGACGTTCTGTTTTGGCTAAAGGTGCAGGGTCTCCGTGGAGTTACTCTGTATTTTCTGCTTGGCTTCAGCGGCAGTTGCAATAACTCGGATGATGTAAAGGATGCTCAACCCAGAAGCAAGGATTAGGTCAAACGTGCTGCAGTTTTGTCATTTCAGTGAGTTGTTTGTTTTTTTTTTTTTTTTGTGATTGACGTGTGCGTGTCCTGGATTTTCCCGTAATACA
This sequence comes from Boulengeromyrus knoepffleri, assembly GCA_026770805.1. Classification (NCBI taxonomy): domain Eukaryota; kingdom Metazoa; phylum Chordata; class Actinopteri; order Osteoglossiformes; family Mormyridae; genus Boulengeromyrus; species Boulengeromyrus knoepffleri. The sequence continues at coordinate 1,050,745 of JABJVO010000090.1, forward strand.
TCCGCTTTGTACCTTTCCTGTCCAGTGCATTTTCTTTAAGGTTTTGGTGAATAGGATTCTCCTTCTGTCACCACTAAAAGGTGTGGCTGTGCCTTTGCTGCACGAGGCATTCATTCAGATCCCAGCAGAAACATTGCTTCACCATCATTGCAGCACTAAGCTCAGTGACTGTCTCTGGTGTTAAACTAATTATTACTGACAAGAATAAAAATGTTTGTCATTTGTTTGTTCATTAAGCATGGCTGCAGCCTGCTTTTCTCAAAGTAGTTTTTAAATGTTGTGTGTTGTGAAATGTCCTGAATTGACTCTGCAAGAAATTTATTTGTTTTTCTTTATTTTTTTGTGTTCGTTGAACTGTTGCATTGAAATTGTCTTATATGTAATTGGACCTTTTAAGCCATCATGTTGTATTTAAGGCTTCCTAAAGTGTGTGTTGCAGTTCTGCATTCTATTTAGAAGGTATTTAGGCAAGATAATTAGCGGATTAAGTTGGCTGACTCTTCTGGGAGACAGTTTAAGTGCAGTCTCGCCTAATTGACGGCTCAAATACGACATGCACCTTGTGCCACATGAAGGACAGTCTGAATTTGCTGCGTGCCTGAGATCGCTTGTTCGCAGGTCCCTCTCCAGACATCGTGTCATCTTGCAAAATAGCACCAGTCTCGTTTCCGACTCCCGGTCTGTTTTATCTGATAACTTCTAGCTGGAGATGGGCAGAACCGCTTTGCCACTTATGCCAAATGCCCTGATAATGGCTCATTTTCTCTTGATGAATAAGTGTGGCTTCAGCTCAGAGGGTTACTGACCCCCCCCAGTGCTGTTAAAGTAAGGGCCCTTAAGCAAAGTGCCACCGGTACCTTGTCCTGTTTGCCTGCCTCTTGCTGTATGGTCCCTCCCCCATGTGCTGTTTTCAAAAGCAGCTTTGTGGTTCCCTGGGTCATTACAGCTGTAAATTCTTTACAGTTTATTGATCATTTTTACCTGATGAATGACATGGACTCGACCCTACAAAGTGAATTTCCCACGTACTTTTAAAAAATGAAAACAGTGCATTGTTAATGTGCACTAAAATTTGACGAAATATCCTTTACTACTATTTGGCAGTGGGTGGACATAGAAAGTGTAGAATTAGGCCACATGTTCAGTTGAGTTGAGAGACTGGTCACATCCGATCTGTGACTGGGGTGTGAAATTTACTTGTGCTTGCCGCAGTTTCCTTGGCGTGCACTGGTACACGTGGTGCCCCCTGTCCAGTGCAGTGTTATTGCTGTGGGCAGGGGGTCCGCTGTAAGATGTGGGGTCTCAGCGGTGACTTCAAAGGCGACGTCTGCTGCTGGTGTGTCTTTAAATGCTCAGATGATTCGCACACTGACTTTGTGAGTCTAGTGTTTAACCGGGATGCGCTTTCAGACCACCAGAAGTCTGGCTTCTCGGAATCTTTCAAGTGCTCCTTGTGCAAACTTCCGCCAAAGAGCAGAACACGGAGCGCCAGCTGGGCCACGCCCAGGTCCTCAAAACCCAGACGCTTCAGCATGGCCTCTGTTTCGATGTTGCTGGCTTGGCTATGAGAGGATTGCTTTGTTAATTAATGGCTTCTTTTGGGCCTATTAGTTACTAAATGCACATCAAAAGAGTTTCTCTTATCCTAGCCCTTAAAGAAATGGATCAGTGAATTGATGTGTACTAACATTATGCATGCATAGCTCACTCATAAGCACATGTTAGTCAGGTGGTAACATTATCTGCTGTATTGCACAGATACCAAGTTGGCTGCATTATCACAGAGCAGGAGAAAGATCCCGACATGAAATGCTGCTAGTGCTTATGATTTAACTGGACGGTATTAAGCAGGGAAATGAAGTTCTGAAGCTCATGTTTTAACATGCAGTGCTGACCAATATAAATTCCAGTTATCAGTTAGGGTGGGTATGTACAGTGTGTGTTTTCATCTGGAATTTCTATGACTGGAATATGAGTACTCATGCCAAAAATGCTCATTTTCAGAGAATTTTACAGTACATGCTTATATACGGGCATTATGTTTTTATTCCAAAAATGTAATTCTGGACGTCGTAATCACTTAAAAATAATGAAAAGCTGTTCCAGAATTAAGAAAAATCTGGAAAAGAAGCGAGCTCTTTTGTTATAATGGTTTTTCATTGGTAACTAAAAATATTAAGGCCAGCTTAACATTTCCCCTGGCTGCCCCCCCACCCGCCCACCGTGAGACACACCCCTATGCACTGTTATGTCTAGACATTGTTAATCAGTGCGTTACCATGTCACACAGCCTGTTATCTTTACCCCAGCAGATGATGTTCCGTCACACTGTAGTGTCATATAGGCACCAGATGCAGAATGCTCTTTATGGACTCCTCCATTTATTTATTTATTTATTTATTTGCAGCTTGGTCAGGTGGTCTGAGCTCTTGGGCCAGAGGGCCAGCATTTGTGCACCCAGTTCTCTGTAAAATGGTGCCATACATACATACTCTTTTGCCTGCAAGGCAGGCGGGTCCTCGGGTAGACAATCTGCCCTGCAGTGAGTGTTTTTTGTGCTGGTATGTTTGCTGCTGTTGGCAGTGTGATAGGAGCCATGCCAGTGGTAAGCAGCGGCTGCACCCTCTCTGTGGAGCGGGCTGGTGTCCAGCTCTGTAACATCTCAATGCAGCAAGCCATAGCACCAAGGCCGCGGCTTGGCAATTGGCATTCTCAGTGTTTAGCAGGTTACCTTTCTTTTGTACATATCTGCTGTGGTGTGTCGCTTTGGAAACGTCACCCTGTTTGGCAGGGCTTTCGTGGATGCGGCCGTGGTCTTTCAGATCTGATCCCGCTGTTGATGTGCAGGCAGGGCCACGCCGAGCTGACCAGTCAGGTTTCAGATGTGCAGGCAGGGCCACGCCGAGCTGACCAGTCAGGTTTCAGATGTGCAGGCAGGGCCACGCCGAGCTGACCAGT
>JABJVO010000090.1:1085748-1095791 GCA_026770805.1 Boulengeromyrus knoepffleri
AGACAGCCCCCCCCGCGGATTTGCCAACAGACAGGGCCCCCCCACCAAGTGTACCCTCCTTCCACAGGTAAGTTCAGTGCTACTTTTTTCTTCTTAAACTCAGATCCTGTTGGAAATTAACTGAAAATACCTGTGTTTTGCAGATTTATGGATCTCAACCATGGGTAAAAAGAACATTATATAAAGGAATTCACTAACAGAGGTGTTTCAAACACTGACATGATAATTTTGTACAGGCTACCTGTTTGTTTCTGTGATTCTATTTTTAAACTATGAAATAAGTGTGATATTAGTACTTTTGCCGTTAAGCACATTACACTGCCCCCATATCTGCACTGCTGACAGACTCATAGTCTCTAGTCTTGCAGTTTCTAATCTGAACATACCACAAACCTGCGGCCGCAATGTATGACCCTGCAGGTTAGGAATCTATACTGGTGTTCAGAAAGGTGCTGGTTTGAATCCCATCTCAGGACTGTTTTCAGATAGCCCTTCGGCCTTTCCAGCCGCCGCAGTGACTCCAGCAGTGAGCCAGTGCTCTGATGTTCCAGAAGCTTCCACCACTGCCTCGGGGTAAAAGGGGACCCTGGCAGCACTGAAGACGTCCTCATAGTGTTGCTGCCCCAGCCCAGTAGAACCTCCAGATGTGGTCTGTTCCTCAGCTGAGCTTTATCTCCACAAATAACCAGGTTAGTCAGCAATTCTGCAAAGTCCTCTGTAAAATATAGGAGTCGTATGGACCAATAAAAAGAATAAATTATGATGCGTTATAGTTGGTTGAATATGCAACATTAAGAAGCAACATTTCAAATAGTAAGTATGTAACCCAACTTCTGAGATTCCTGCATTCAGCTGAAATATGACAACAGCAGCAACACCGCCCTGTGATTAAGATGGCTGATAGGTTTACAAATATAGTGAATTATTTAGTGCTGTGAAGTCATTGCCAGCTTTCTGTTAGGCATAAGATACTGAGACATTAGTATATGTAAGTAATGCCTTTGATTTATTCCAAGCCCAAACTGTAGTCTGCTGTAATACAGTGTGGACTAGCACTGAATCCCTTATGCACTGAATCCCTTATGCACTGAAGCTGCACAAAGTCTGTTCTGATCTTAAGTGATGTTTGTTCTACAAACCAAACAAAATGTAACATTCCTGCACTGCTTTCCTTTACCGAAGGGAAGATGGTTACTGAGGCAGATATTAAGAAGCATGTAAGCGAAGAGGACGTGGCAGGAGGGGGGAGCTGAGCTCACCACACACAGGCATTAGTCCCCCCCTGGGGGGTGCTTGTGTGCTTTAATTACAAGGTGTGGGGAAGTGCTGGGGCAGGCTGTTGGTGGGGGAGGGGTGTCACTATGAGCTGTGAATTCCGGGGGGGGGCAGGTCCTCTGGCAGGGTGACACACGAGGGGTGCGAGGGTCAGCCCCAAGCCTTCTGCTGGCTTCCTGAGTCAGCTTCACCCCAGTCTGGGAAGCGGATCAGTGCGAGCCTACTTCCTGAACCCCCCCTTGGTGCGTGTCAGGTCCGCGTTCACCTCCCAGGGCCCAGCTGACAGCTCCCGCCCCCCCCGCCTCACTGGAGACGCCATCATCGGTCTGAACATCCCAGGGTGCCGGGGTCCCGTCACGCCAACCAGCGGGCCGTCAGGAGTCAAAAATAGCATCTAAAATTAAAAATACAGCCTCAAAAATTACACTGGAATAAAAGTTATAATAGATCTTATCAAATTCTCATCTGTCAGTTATGCGTGTATCAGATCAGGGAAATACAAGAAAGCACAACAGGAGCAGAATCTGCTTTGTGATTGTGCTTTAATGCGAACAATGTGTGGTGAGGAGCTTCAAAGGGATGAAAGGCTTAGTGTTCCTGCTGGAAATCTCCATTCTGCCAGAAAAACAGTCCATATCATTCCCAATTTCCAGAAAGTGTGGAGAAAAAGAATCATAAACCGCAGCTGGTTGCATTCAAGTCTGTATCACAAAGAACGAAGATGCAGGGAGCTGAAATGAAGCACGGAACAAGCATATATGGTACCGACACTGAAAAACAACAAATGATCCAATCTAGAAAGAATGTGGGAGAGCATGTGGAGGTCAGTGTGGACGTCCGAACCGAAACACAGCATGACTCACATCTATCAGATAAGGAGCCCAGCAATCAAAGTGACCTCTCTGCTCTCAGAAGAACCATCAAACACAGGCAGCAGCTCACCCACGCAGAGCTCCATGCTGTCATAGAAGCGGGGCAGATTTATGAAGGGCGCACTCTGCCAGCGCGTTCCAGTGGTGAGCAGATGCGCACACCTGGCACCAGTCCCTGCCACAGACGGGCAGGGTACGGGCCAGCAGGAGTGGGACTGCAATGATGGTAAATAGCTTCCATGCTTGTCAGCAGGTGGCAGCTTCTTCAGCTGTCTCCTGTACTTAATGAAGGCAGTCTGAGGCAACGTTACCTGCGCATATCAGCAGCACATCAAACCACCAATGCAGGCAGCCTGATTTCTGGCTGCGCATATCAGCAGCACATCAAACCACCAATGCAGGCAGCCTGATTTCTGGCTGCGCATATCAGCAGCACATCAAACCACCAATGCAGGCAGCCTGATTTCTGGCTGCGCATATCAGCGGCACATCGAACCACCAATGCAGGCAGCCTGATTTCTGGCTACTGGGTGCTTTTTTTTGCACAGCTGTTCAACTGGTTTCCACAGGTATAGGCAGTAAATAGACAATGTATGTATTTGCATCCTAAATTTATTGACAAGCCCCCCTAAAGTCGTCTCACCAGCAGCATGAAGGAAGCGGATAGCGGCCGCGCTGGCAAACTGTGTCACTCTCCTGTCAGTGTCGATGGAAACACATCTAAATCACCCCAGCTGAGTAATGGAGGAGAAGGATTTGGTCATTTAGTCATGATACCAGCTCATTTGTCTCCAGTGACGGCAGTGGCTGCTCCTTTCGACAGGAGCCAGTACGCCATGTGATGCGGAGAACCCTCCCCAGGAACCTGGCCGCACTCTGATAACGGCACGGAACTGAAACACCGCATACGGATCTAATCATCATCCAACAGGACATGACCATCTTTGAAGAGGAACACTTTTCATTAATGCTTACAGGAATATGCCCAAAGTGCATTTTGTATGATATATATAATGCCAAAATGTTAAAGTATAAACACTATCTGAAATAGCAAACCTTACCGTTCCTTAAAAAAAGCCATTTTTTTCTTGCCCTTGGCCCTTGGACCGGAAAGCAAATGAGTGCCAGAGACTGAGGCAGGTGCACGGACAAAACCTGCCTTGCTGTGAATTTGCAGCTCCGTCTGTGTTTGTCTAGGTGATACACAGCTGGGAATTGTCCAGCTACAGTTCAGGCTCAGTACATTTCTCAGGGGGACCTTATGAATCAGTGTCCTTCACAGTTATGCCCTGTGCTCCGAACACAGCCGTCCGTATATCCAGGTGTGCAGACTGCAGCATAGAGGGGCGTGTCTACAGCTGGGTGGAACTTCCCAATATGCCCCAGACCAAGGCCACTACCAGGTGTTGCCTTGTCCACCATCTCCACCCCCCCTTTCAAAATGAATCCTGCAATCCTGCACCCCCGCTTCCCCTGGCAGAAGCACAGTTGCTGTGACACCCTGTCAAGGAAGCCATAGCTAATCGATACTGGGCAGTAAGTCAGATAAAGGCGGTGGTGTGATTTGATGCACTTCAGTTTTATTTGTATCACGCATTACGTTGCCTCCCTGCCCAAAGCCCTAGTGAGTAAAGCCTGAGGCCGCAGTGAGCATGTGCAGGAGGGAAGGGTAATTCCTCAGGCCTGCCCTGCATCATCTCCTGTGGCTTGTTAAAAAGAACATGGAATAGAAACTCAACTCAAACTCAGCACTGCAAACCTGCAGCTGTCCGGACCGCCTGCACTGGCAGCTTAACAAAGCCCAGGGTCCCATGCTTATTGCATAAGAAATATCAACATTTCCCATTTGGCGAAAACTGCTCGTATCCCTGTGGAAACATATACAGTCATACTAATCATGTTATATATATAACTCCACAGAAGTTATATAACTCAATGACTTGTTTGTTTACTGAAAGGTGGCCCAGCACAGAAACTCCCCATCTGTGCTCGACCTGTCACTCCTCAGACGAACAGCAGGGGGTGCTGTCTGCAGAGCTTCATCCATCTTCTTCCTGGCAGAAGGGGGGTGGAGTCCCTACTATCGACCAGATTTAGGAAATTGCCCCGAACACTGTTAACATTAAACTGCTTACTAACCAGGCAACTGCAGGCCTAACGTGGTTATTTGTGGAAGCCCCCCCAGCGCAAATCTAAGTGAAATCCCAGATCTAACGTGGGGTATGACTTCCATTTAACAAATGTTTACACAGGAGAGGAAAATGGAGTGATCAACAGTTGGGTTGCAGAAGGAGTGTTCAGCAGTAGAACCGTTGAGATCTTCAGCAGGACTGCAGACAGAGATGGCAGTGGCAATAAGTGATGATGGCAGCCATGGGGAGACCCCTTTAGGGAGATCCCTCTGGGGAGACCCCTTTAGGGGGAGATCCCTCTGGGGAGACCCCTTTAGGGGGAGATCCCTCTGGGGAGACCCCTTTAGGGAGATCCCTCTGGGGAGACCCCTTTAGGGGGAGATCCCTCTGGGGAGACCCTCTGGAGACTTCACCGAGTTCCTGAGGCTGTGGGGCACTGGGCCCCCTACAGAAGTGGGTCGGCGTCTCCATGTGGGAAGGTCACCTTGTGGCTGTTCAGGTGCCGCGGGGCCTTTCTGATGTGGTCTAGAGCACACCGCAGATGGGACAGGTCCCAGGCGACAAGCGGGTGGCACGTAAGGGAAGCAGGAGAGGACACAAAGAGAACGGCGGAGCACAGAGAATGTAGAATCTCAACTGGGAGGAACACGTCAAAAACAGACCAGGTTATTCCAAGGAGGGCCAGGTTTAGCGTGGGCGCTGCTAGACCCCATTTTACTGGGACACGTGCCGCTGTATTGGTCTGCTGTACCCCAGTAAAATCTTACATTCCAGTTTTAACAAGCTCTGATATTTGGCAATGTGTTCATTTATATTGATAATAACAGGCAAAGAACTGATTTCCTTCTAATCCGCAATGTCAAAGAAATGCAGTTTAACCCAGATTACAAGGCAAGACACACACCATGTGGTCCGTGTTCGTGCACCACTATGCACCCATTACTGTCTGTGCACGGCAGTGCACACGTCGTAGCCGGTACACCGCGGCGCGCAAATCACTGTCCGTGCACGGCAGTACACACGTCGTAGCCGGTACACCGCGGCGCGCACAACACTGTCCGTGCACGGCAGTACACACGTCGTAGCTGGTACACCGCGGCGCGCACAACACTGTCCGTGCAAGGCAGTGCACATGTCGTAGCCGGTACACCGCGGCGCGCGGGCAGCAATCAGTCTATTGGTGCGCAAAACAAGAATCAGGATTGAGGAACGATAACATGACAGGACTAAAGTAAGTTTGTACGTAATTCCAATGATCTTATTTGACTCGGTATGCTGACATCAGTGTGGCACTGGCAGGACCAGTGGGCTAAGCAGGGGAAGATCAGGCAGCACGTAGTATAGCACATTTTATGCATGCAGCAGGCATTCAAGAATAAAATTGTGTGATCTGAGTAAGGGGGGGGGGGGGCTGTGCACCAGGAGAGCTTTATGTCCAGTGGCGGCTCTGAGGTTTGGGTTGCAGTCGTGCCTGTGCCTGTGTACAGCTCTGGGCAGACATTCAATTAGAGTTAAAGGTTCGCTAAACAAATGTAAGCTGCATATGACCAGATGACCCTGGCTTTCTATACTTTATCACATTCAATTTAAAACTCTCCATCTTACATTTAAGGTGTTCCATGGCTACCCTCATCACTCTCATTCAATTCAGTTTAATTCTATATAGTGCCTTTCACAACCGAGTCATCCTAAGGAGCTCTGGGGGTCCAAGGTCAACTGGCTGCCCAGCTCCCCTCATGTTAATGCTGACATTATTGAAACGGACAGAGTGGGCTGACTGGTTGAAAGCAAGGTGTAAACTGTCATGGTCAAAGTCCATCAGTGAGTCAGTTCTCCACATCGGCCTGTATAAGGTGGCACATTGAAGGCTGCACCCACGATGTCACCCCTCCATGGAATTGAACCAGGACTCCAGCTCAGATGGTGCCCACCCCGGGGACCATCAGGACAAGTGGGACGTACTCTGCATCATCTTTTAAAACACCAGGTGATGAGCAGACTGAACGTTGTGCCCTGTGCCGTCCACTAACAAGAAACTCCAGAGTCAAAATAACATTAGCTCTAGCTTAGAGAGTCGCCTATAATAACTAATTTCTTAAAGTACTGGATGGAAGATGCAACTGTACTGCAGTGCACTGCAATACAATGCACTACAATACAGAGAACTACACTGCAATACAGTGCACTACACTACAATACAATACAATGCACTACTGTGTACTACACTACAATGCTGACTGTGTCAGAGGGGCAGAGAACATCCCCTCAAACAGGATTTGGCTTATGAGTCTGCTACCAAAGCTATCAGTATCACAATGCTTCCAGCAAAACTAATGCTACAAAACTTCCCATGTAGCTTTGTGGGGACAGCTGTTATGCTTGTGCTCAGTCCCAGAATGCAGCAGGGCCTGTGGTGAGCACCTTCAGGGAGATGATGCAGACAAGCGTTGGTTTCATTCCTCCCAGTTCTATTTAGGTCATCTGTTCAGAAGTATTATCTAACATACTTTATTCATGTTCACATCTCTATAGTAAGTTTTGTATAAGGAATCTAACAACACAAAGCCCCCGTCCACCGGGAACCTTCTGAAGGACTGCGGTGGCTTTGACACCTCATGTCCACCTCCCTCGGCAAGTAGCTATGTGGGGAGAAGCTAGACAAACCATGATCCAACAAAGACGCTTATGAGAAATAGCAAAGAAAAGCAGAGCATCCAGCCTAGAATAGGGAAGCTACCCCCCCCCCCCATGGGGCCAGGCCTGGGGGTGGTGTTCACAGGCTGTGTGAGCCGTGGGAGGTGCTGCAGGAACGTGTGTCTGTTGCATTCCGAGACTCTTCCAGTGCTGTAAGAGTGTCTCTGTCGCATTCCGAGACTCTTCCAGTGCTGTAAGAGTGTCTGTCGCATTCCGAGACTCTTCCAGTGCTGTAAGAGTGCTTTGCTCCCTGGGCATATTTCTGACAACATGCAGAGTGGCCGTCTCTACGCCTGTTTGTGATCTTTACTATCTTAGGGTGAACACCCCGAGGGTATGCAGGGCGTCAGCTGGAGGGTGTTGTGTAGCTCAGGGGGTTACTGGGTACTGTGATCAGATGCTTCTTCGTTCAAATTCCAGGGTTGGTGGACTAATTTCAACATTGGGCCGCTGAGTAAGACCCTTAACCTCAATTGCATCAGGGACTGCGTGACCCCGCCTTCTGACCCCGCCTACTCACCCTGCCTTCAGGTCCCGCCTTCTGACCCCGCCTACTGGTCCTGCCTACTGGACCCGCCTTCTGACCCCATCTTCTCGATGGTGAATCTGCTAAATCAATTAAAATGTGGACCTGAGTGTTCGCTGCCAGCGATGTGAAGGTACAGCACCTGACCTGGCTTTGGGCCGTGTGTTTGCCTACATTGGCAGTGTGAGAGTTCATCGTTAGATTTCTTTTTCGGTGCATCATTCATCAGTGTTTTCACCATGATGGAGTGATTACAAAATGTTCAGAACAGTCAGGCAGGATGAGCAGTGATATGGTCTTTTACATATTTTATGTTGTTTGATATTTTAATTCAAAAGGTAGGTATTTTAATCAGGCTTTTTGCATCTCCCGTTTCAGTTATTTTTAGATGTACTAACATGTTTTGATCAGTGATACCTTTTTACCTAAGTGATAACTGATTTTTGGTTTAATTGAAGACAATTGAGATACTGAGTAAATATTTTTAATTTGAACCGAATGACATCGTTAAATAAGTGACACATCACAGAATGAGGTCATGATTAGAGCCAGGTAGGCGGAGCCTTCTTCAGAGCTGTAATCTCTGCTACGCTGTACTTACATTTAGCTTCAGGGTCTGAGACTCTCTCCTTGACCTGACTGGGCAGTTATGCTCCCAGTTGCTTGATGGGTACAGGTACCCACAGCTATACTGGTGTTTGAAAGCAGTGAGCTCTTGTAAGTCATAATTTTTGACACATCTCACAGTTCTTTGCAGTCAAGCGCGCCCAAACACAGACCGAAGTATAATAGGAGACTTAATGATTTAATGATTATGTTTTAGAGTATTATGGGATGCACGTCTCAGAGGAATGCAGGTCAGCCGCTAAGTGCTGGGCTCAGTAAGTGAAAATGATCTGAGGCTCTTAAGGCTGTTTGTTTCACTGAGTGTGACGGTAGATCCCACTGGAATACGAGGCCAGTAGTCACACTGAAGGGTCACGAGAGGATGTGTGCAGTCATATGTATTGTAAAAGTAGGTTGCCGAGCTTGTAATGATCAGGTAGAGACAGTTCCAGGTCTTAACCACTTGGTGGTGTTTATTGCACCCGTACCACTATCACTGACAGTGCCCTTGCACTGCCCACTGTGCCCGTCGCCCGCTTACTCCTAATACATGTGGTGGGCACACACACCGACCCACTATGTACAATGATAACTATTCAACACTGTATGTTACATAGCAACACAGTACATTTACACTGCACACAAGCGACTAAGGAGAACTATTTACAAGGCTGGCATCAGTCGAACCTGCCGCAGTGCCCTCCAGTGCCTCCGCGCTTCAGTATGTTCGAGGGAAGGATGTGGCCCCTGATTCACGTTGCTTCGTTATCGATGATATTTAAATTATACGCAAGGCCAGCCAGGGAAGATCTACACTCAGCTGTGACAATATCCTTTCCTGATGATGCTGAAGGAGCCTCTCCTTCACTTGACATTTTCAATAATCTGTTCGTTCAGCAAATTAGACTCAGTGGACCCCAAGGAACGACACTGTGCAAATGAGTGAGGAGAATGTCGATGGCTTGTTAATTGGTAAGCGTGGTGTGTTTAGCTTTTGAACAATTAGCCGGTTTTGAACAGGCAAACATACAGTAATTGGTCTATGGGCGAGATTAAGTGTGACTGATCCACCCGACTGATTAGCGCATGTGTGGTTGGATAAAATGAAAGAATGAATCAGATTTAGGTAGCTTGTGAGTAAGTGAGTAGCATGTCAGTGATTGTCACACTGGAGTCTAACTTTCCAGTGAACCTCACTGCATTGCTACACCCATCTGTCTTTACAGCTGAGGACCAATGTGGACGAGATGGCCCTCGTGCAGATGGTGGAGCCCATGTCTGCTATGTCCATCCAGGGAGCTGTGGTCTCCTTCTCCAACACAGACGGGCGAGGTCAGCCAGTGTTGGTGCCAAATTCTGAACCTAATCCTCACTAAGTATAACACAGAAAACAAAATCTACTCATTGCACCTTCATTCAATACCGTTGCCCATTTGCCTAACAGTGTTTTTGTTGTATTTCAGTGTGTTATGTATTTATATTTATTTATTTATCACTTTTTTTTAACTATAACCAAAGGGATTGAAAGCCCATCTCAGAGAGTGACCCATGCATCACATAGCTGAAGACAGCAACAAAGACTCTTGACTTTTTACCTTAAGTCGAGTAACCTGTTAAAATAACTCCAATGTCGATCTGATAAAATGATGCCTGTGCTCTCCCATACAAACAACCACACCACAACTGCAGCACCGATTCACAAGAGGGAAGCTGGATGAATGTGTTGGATCCATGAGACATTACAGCCATGTAAACACAACATGACGCAGAGGCCGCTAACTGCTTGCCACAAATGGCTTCTGCTGCACAGTTACCCCTCAGTCACTCTCCACAAACGGCTTCTGCTGCACAGTTACCCCCTGTCACTCTCCACAAACGGCTTCTGCTGCACAGTTACCCCTCAGTCACTCTCCACAAACGGCTTCTGCTGCACAGTTA
>JABJVO010000090.1:1107528-1130553 GCA_026770805.1 Boulengeromyrus knoepffleri
TGCTTTGTAGACTGCCTTAGAAATCTGACATGTAATGGGCTGTGTGACTGCTTTGTAGACTGCCTTAGAAATCTGACGTGTAATGGGCTGTGTGACTGCTTTGTAGACTGCCTTAGAAATCTGATGTGTGATGGGCTGTGTGACTGCTTTGTAGACTGCCTTAGAAATCTGACATGTAATGGGCTGTGTGACTGCTTTGTAGACTGCCTTAGAAATCTGACATGTAATGGGCTGTGTGACTGCTTTGTAGACTGCCTTAGAAATCTGACATGTAATGGGCTGTGTGACTGCTTTGTAGACTGCCTTAGAAATCTGACATGTAATGGGCTGTGTGACTGTGTTTAGATCCGATCAGGAACAGGACTAACAATTTCAGTCAGCGGACTGACCCACATCTGTGAACACAAACTCTAACACCTATGTTTTTACTGTATCAGTTAACACCTCTGTTCTTACTTCACCAATTAAAAGTTTGTGTATACTTGCTTCAATCATAGTAAAGTATACTTCAAGCTCTATAGTCTGCTGTTAACAAGGTGTGAATGTCATTTCTATGGACTAATGAGTCAATTTATATATGGGTCCATTTGTAAGACGCAGAGAGGGTGAGACCATGAGGTCCACACGCATGCTTTTCCCTGCCGAGCCAGCAGGAGGCAGTGTCACGGCATGCAGTGGCTTTGCTTGTGACTGAGTTGCTGATCTTTCACAAACCCATGGCTATCGTAGCATACTTCAGAGGCACATCGGTCCATCAGAGCTTTGGCTGGTTGGGCAAACCTTCATTCTTCTGCAAGATCACAATCAAAATTGGCTAATAAAATTGAACAAAAACTCTCGGGAGGAAATGGAACGTGAAAGACAGCTCAAGCTAATGACCTGGCCGACCCAGTCTGCAGAACTCAGACCCACAGACCTCGTCAAGGATGAAAAACCAAACCAAAGCTGCCCACAAGCCCCCGGCTGACTGCTGTGGGGACGAGAAATTGTTTTTTTTTTGCTTAAAATTGATAACTGAAGCAACTTCACAAGCATGAAGTTAACTAGGGTGTCTGCTTTGAAGAATTTATGGTTTAGAGACCAATTTCAGTTTGCTTAATAGTTCCATTATTATATTTGTTTTATTCTCTATAATATCCTGCTGTTTTCACTTTCAAGTAGTTACAGAGAAAAGTGAATGTAAAAGACCTAGTTTCCAGCACCCAAACTTTTGAAGGCTGTTTCTGCTGTCAAAGGTCAGCGTGCCAGTTAGCGGGCAGCCCCTTTCCCTTGGACTCACCTTGGAGTTTGCCCTCCCGTATCCCCACAGGAGGCCTCGTTTCCCATCCTCCCGGCTTTTTCCACCGAGACTTTCCTGACTGCGTAATGTTGCCTGTTGTTACATCAACCTGATGTTGTCCTTGTTAAATCCACTTTGGCGAAGGCTGCAGCATAATGAGAAAACATCTGGAACTGTCAGGCAAAAGCACGCTGCGTGACATCATCGCGTGGTCATGCGGCTTAGCATTCGTCCTGGCGATAATGGGAGTGTCGCAGGTCTGAGGTCGGGGATCAAGTGAAAGAGAGAGACGGCAATGTTCCCAATCATCACAGAGCTTTTGGACTGGAGCGCAAGACAGAACCCTAAATCATTTCATAGTACGAATGACAGAAAGCTTGCATGCGCCATAAAAGAGGCTATTATAGATGGAGAGGACCGACATACGGGAATGCTACCTTCTGAAGAGGAACCAGACACCCTGCGATGCAGCAAACCTGCTCTGTACTCAATGCCATGAGCTGCATGCTGAAACGAACGTGTGCATGTTATGTACACAGGATCTCACGTTTGAACCCCTGCTGACGCTGAAGCTGGAGGAATGTGCTATGTCCTGAACCTCTGACGCACTCCCTGTCCGTCATCCATGATCCTTCCAGCTCACGTGCAGCTCTAGCCACCATCACTGTATGTGTTCATCACCGCTTCACATAAACAGGAGAATTTGCTGTCCAGTGGTGAATCTCGCATTCAGACACGCCGCTGTCATTGCTGCCTTTGTTCATTTTGTTGACTCTGCAGTGTCCACAGCAAGAACACAGCAATTTCCAGCAGCTCTCCATCGTGTAAATGCAGCTGTACTGCTGGACTGCATTAAATATTTGTGCCTTATTTCCAGCTGATTGCCGAGGCGAACAATGGCAGATGTGGACCCAGAGTGACAAGGTCAGGAAATAGGAATGGAGGGGGACGGACTGCGAGCGTGTGTCCTTAAATTGGCGTTGCTATGGCAACTGCCCCCCCCCCCCCCTAGTCTGAGCTGCAGATTCTCCTGCCAGCTTACATGCGGACATCCTGTTAATTCATGGGACCTGCTATCAGGGCCAAATGTTCAGATAGCAGCTTAAGGGCTGTGGACCCGTTTCTGACACCACACTGGTGGAAACGGGGTATCAGTGTCACATGACTACTTCACACGTTATCTGCTTGTTTCCATAAGAGCTGATGGCACCGTGCCATGACAGGGCCACAATACCTCACTGTTCACCTGCTTGTCTTTCCTGGGACGCTGTGGGACTGATGACTGGATGCTACAGTTGAGGCAACCAATGGGACGACGGCTACGGATGAAATACACCCCGCCATGCCTGGCCCTTATTAGCAGGTGTTTCTTCATAGCAAGATTCTTCAAGATTGTGTGAAGCCAAAAAGAGCCACAGGAACGGGAGTGTGCACCTGCAGGAACACGAATGTGCACTTGTGCTTGCTACTAGACCAGGGGTGGGTGCCCACAGGAACAGCACTGTCAGCCCGGGTGTGCCGCAAGAACAGGAGTGTGCGCTTGAGGGGTGCCACTGGTCATACAGTGAGGAGTGCTGGGAGCGGTTGGTTGTGAGAGACTCAGTAGACACGCCGGTGAGCTGCTGAGACCTTGAAGGCTCCCTCCTCACTGAGCGGGGAGGGGTACAAGCATTCGCACCGGAAAACGTGTTCCTCAGCACAGCAGGATGCCCAGCATCAGCAGCTGCCTGTGAGTAGCACGGGAGACCTGGAACAGGAACTGGAGACCTGGAACAGGAACTGGAGTCCTGGAACAGGAGAGCACTGGTCGGCTGCAAACCGGCCACACCATCACCCCGATACATCACCAGCAGCGAGCCTGAGGACATCATGTGGCTCAGAACAAGTGGAATGAGGAGCAGAAAAACTAAATACAGAATCATGGGGGAACAGTTACATTAAGGTTACTAATTTGAAAGTGATTACTTGTCATTGTTGACACACCACAGTGAAACATGTCCTCTGCATGTAACCCATATGTCACATACTGTAAGAGGGGGCAGCTTCTTCAGCACCCAGGGGCTGTACCTTGCTTAGGATATTTTAGTGGTACTTTGTTGGTCAGGGATTTGAACCAGCAACCCTCTGATGAGAAGCACACTTCCCTAGCCATTAGAACACCATTCTGTCTCACCCTCATACTGGTACATATACGGAGTATATCCTCATAGAAACTATCATACTTTCTTTTATGAAATCAAATGTGTGTAAAAGAAACAGTGTCCAAATAATCATTCATTCCGGAACATTCACATTATCCTTATGTACTCCATAAGGCTTCTGCTCCCCTGAATAATCTCACCATTCACTTTCATATGAATTTTCATCTACAAAGATGAATGAAACAGGAACACAGAGATTTAGCTGGATTGTGCCCATTTCCATATAATTATACAGATTTGTACAAATAGCAGTTAAAGCAATTGGGGATAAATGTGACTGACAAAGTGTGATTATAACTGAAGCCTAGTTTGGCACTTTGCCTCGGGTTCACAGTCAAGGCAGCTTCTCCTCGGCCCCTGGGGTAGTGGGGGGGGGGGAGAGCAATTAGGGCTGGCAAGCGTGCCGGCAGAAATGTGCCGATCCTGCTGCAAGGGCATGATGGATTGCTGCTCCAGCCTGCCTGGTATCGATCACGCACTGACAGCAGCATGGCACACGTGCCTATTCAGAGCGGCCTGCTGCCGTCCCAGTCTTCTACACCGACACACGTACAGACTAGTCAATACTCCAGAAACAAGGCCATGGGAATCCCACATTATAGTGATTGACAGGCCATGGAAATAAGTACTGACAATAATGATAATCTGTGCAAAGAATACACTACTGAAAATAATCTGTGTGAAGAATGCACTACTCAAAATAATGATAATCTGTGCAAAGAATGCACTACTGAAAATAATCTGTGTGAAGAATGCACTACTGATAATAATCTGTGTGAAGAATGCACTACTCAAAATAATGATAATCTGTGTGAAGAATGCACTACTGATAATCTGTGTGAATGCACTACTGAAAATGTGTGCGAAGAATGCACTACTGATAATGATAATCTATACGAAGAATGCACAACTGATAATCTGTGTGAAGAATGCACTACTGATAATAGTGATAATCTATACGAAGAATGCACTACTGATAATGATAATCTCTACAAAGAATGCACAACTGATAATCTGTGTGAAAAATGCACTACTGATAATAGTGATAATCTATACGAAGAATGCACTACTGATAAACTGTGTGAAGAATGCACTACTGATAATCATAATCTGTGCCTTCGAAGAATGCAGTATTGATAATAATGATAATTTGTGCAAAGAATGCGCTACTGATAATCTGTGTGAAGAATGCACTACTGAAAATAATGTGTGCAAAGAATGCACTACTGATAATAATGATAATCTGTGTGACAAATGCACCACGGGTAATCTGTACTAAGAGCTAAAACAAGAATGTAACACACAGAAAATCACATACAAGAATCGCAAAGGAATAGTCCTAGTGGGTGACAGGCAGGAAACAGAAACAAGGCAATGAAACCACTTTGTACACTTTCGGCACTGCATTTGGAGGGAGAGATGGAAAGCCTGGAACTGGATTGGCTGGATGGCTTGAAACAGGATATAAAGAGAAATGGACATACAGGCCCACAGATATGGAAGTAACACTACTGAAAATAATGACAATCTGTGCACAGAATGCACTGCTGATGATAATGATAATCTGTGCACAGAATGCACTACTGATGATAATGATAATCTGTGCAAAGAATGCACTACTGATGATAATCTGTGCAAAGAATGCACTACTGATGATAATCTGTGCGAAGAATGCACTACTTATGATAATCTGTACGAAGAATGCACTACTTATGATAATCTGTACGAAGAATGCACTACTGATAATAATGATATTCTGTGCGAAGAATGCACTACTGATAATAATGATATTCTGTGCGAAGAATGCACTACTGTTACGTTCTGGTCTAGGGTCAAGGCGTAAACAGGGAGGACAACAGGGAACGGGGAGGGAGAAAGGTGAAGGGGACGGAAAAAGAAATGTCTGACAGTATAACTATAGTAAAGATCGAATATATTTCAAGTATATTTTGTTATAGTATATGAAACACCAGGGTGAACTTGAGGAGTGGCAACGGCCAAAATAATAAGCAAAACAAGTGAACTACCTATGTGAGCACCAGCTAAGACTACCCTAAACCAAAAGAAAACAAAACAAAAGACAATCGCTAGCCTTCCTCCCTCACTAACCACAAAATAGAGACAAACGATTCAGACGCAGATAATAGTCGGCAGCCACTCCCTATAACCCCTACACAGAAATATGTACAAAGGTCATTAGCCAAACATTGGGTCCGAAAGACGTGTAAACATCACTAATGCAGAATAACCAAATTGAAATCCGAAAGAGAAATCACAGAAACAAAACAAGATTGTAACACACAGAAAATGAAATACAAGAATCGCAACGAAACACAAACGCAAAGGGAGCAAAAGATGTTAAATGGGGTTGCGGGGCTTCTGTTATAGTCCTAGTGGATGAGAAGTGGGAAATGGAAACGAGGCAATGAAACCAGTTCATCCACTTTTGGCATTGCATTTGGAGGGAGAGATGGAAAACCTGGAACTAGATCGGCTGGATGGTGGAATTCATACAGGATCTGAAGAGAAATGGGGAGACATACACATATACAGATGTAACACTACTGGTAATAATGGTGATCTGTGCGAAGAATGCACTACTGATGACGTGTGAAGAATGCACAATCGATAATAAGTGCAAAGAATGCAATACTGACAATAATGATAACTGTGCAACAAATGCACCACTGATAATAATGATAATCTGTCTAA
Organism: Boulengeromyrus knoepffleri; assembly: GCA_026770805.1. Classification (NCBI taxonomy): domain Eukaryota; kingdom Metazoa; phylum Chordata; class Actinopteri; order Osteoglossiformes; family Mormyridae; genus Boulengeromyrus; species Boulengeromyrus knoepffleri. Next base: position 1,113,721 of record JABJVO010000090.1, read on the forward strand.
AGAATGCACTACTGATAATAATGATAATCTGTGCAAAGAATCCACCACTGATGATAATCTGTGAAGAATGCACCACTGATGATAATCTGTGTGAGAATGCACTACTGATAATTATAATTATGTGTGGGGAATGCACCACTGATAATAATCTGTGAAGAATGCACCACTGATGATAATCTGTGAAGAATGCACCACTGATGATAATCTGCAAAGAATGCACCACTGATGATAATCTGTGAGGAATGCACCACTGATGATAATCTGTGAGGAATGCACCACTGATGATAATCTGTGAGGAATGCACCACTGATAATTATATGTGTGAGGAATGCACCACTGATAATAATCTGTGCAAAGAATCCACCACTGATGATAATCTGTGAGGAATGCACCACTGATAATTATAATTATGTGTGGGGAATGCACCACTGATAATAATCTGTGAAGAATGCACCACTGATGATAATCTGTGAGGAATGCACCACTGATGATAATCTGCGAAGAATGCACCACTGATGATAATCTGTGTGAGAATGCACTACTGATAATTATATGTGTGAGGAATGCACCACTGATAATAATCTGTGCAAAGAATGCACCACTGATAATAATCTGTGAAGAATGCACCACTGATGATAATCTGTGCGAAGAATGCACCACTGATAGAAGGGTGGATGTAAACACTGAGATATATAGGAGGTAGGATTACTGTCACAACATAACCCGGGCAGCCTTGATCTGATCAGATACATGGAGAGGATGGTCAGTGGTGATCCCCGTAATATGTCGCCCCGTCCAGGGCATTACATTCAACACCAGGCCTTCGCCTGCTTTTGTTTTGACATGAGACCCCGCCATAGAAGGTTGTTGTGGTGCTCAACGGCCAGCTCTGCTCCCTGAGATGCCCAGAGGTGGAGGTTCACATCTCACCTCTGCTTCAGGTGTGGAGTTTGCACATTTTGAAGCTGGTGCTCATTGACACAAAGGCTGAATTGTGTAGATGTAGGGTTTCAGTTACCGTGCTGCTGATTTCACGCCTGATCTAAGCGGCTTTAAATGTAGCAGATCCATTGATGCCAGCTGTAGTAGTTGCAGCATCTCAGAAACAGCCTCCCTCCTGGGACTGTCATGTACTAGAGAGTCTAGAGTTTAGTGTGATAAACAAAAAGTACGCAGTCAGCGGCTGTTCTGTTGCCAGAACACCTTGTTAATGAGGGTGGTCACAGAGAAACGGCCAGACTTGTTTCAGCTAATGGAAAGGCCAAAGGTGCACAAATAACAGATCAGAACGACAGCACTGTGCAGAAAAGTGTCTCTAAATGTACAACTAGCTAAGCCCTGAAGGTGGTTCCATAGACAAAAAGGGTCCTACTTGGATACCAAGAGAGTACACTGCCTGGACAAAGCATTTCATTCCAAACCCAGAGATGTTAATATGAAGATGGTGCTGTAATAGCCTCTGCTATCCTGACAAAAGTGGAAAAGTGCCAGTGGAAAGGTGGCATCCCGTGATGGTGCCAGTGGAAAGGTGGCAACCCGTGATGGTGCCAGTGGAAAGGTGGCATCCTGTGATGGTGCCAGTGGAAAGTGTCAGTGGAAAGGCAGCATCCCGTGATGGTGCCAGTGGAAAGGCTGTGTACCATGATGGTACAAGTAGAAATTGCCAGTGGAAAGGTGGCGTCCCATGATGGTGCCAGTGGAAAGGCGGTGTCCCGTGATGGTGCCAGTGGAAAGGTGGCATCCCTTGAAGGTGCCAGTGGAAAGGTGGCATCCTGTGATGGTGCCAGTGGAAAGGCTGTGTCCCGTGATGGTGCCAGTGGAAAGGTGGCATCCCGTGATGGTGCCAGTGGAAAGTGTTAGTGGAAAGGCGGCATCCCATGATGGTGCCAGTGGAAAGGTGGCATCCCGTGATGGTGCCAGTGGAAAGGTGGCATCCCATTATGGTGCCAGTGGAAAGGTGGCATCCCGTTATGGTGCCAGTGGAAAGGTGGCATCCCATGATGGTGCCAGTGGAAAGGTGGCATCCCATGATGGTGCCAGTGGAAAGTGCCAGTGGAAAGGTGGCGTCCCATGATGGTGCCAGTGGAAAGGTGGCGTCCCTTGAAGGTGCCAGTGGAAAGGTGGCATCCTGTGATGGTGCCAGTGGAAAGGCTGTGTCCCGTGATGGTGCTAGTGGAAAGTGTTAGTGGAAAGGCGGCATCCCGTGATGGTGCCAGTGGAAAGGCGGCATCCCGTGATGGTGCCAGTGGAAAGGCGGCGTCCCGTGATGGTGCCAGTGGAAAGGCGGCATCCCGTGATGGTGCCAGTGGAAAGGCTGTGACCCATGATGGTGCCAGTGGAAAGTGCCAGTGGAAAGGTGGCATCCCGTGATGGTGCCAGTGGAAAGTGCCAGTGGAAAGGCGGCGTCCCGTGATGGTGCCAGTGGAAAGGCGGCGTCCCGTGATGGTGCCAGTGGAAAGGCGGCGTCCCGTGATGGTGCCAGTGGAAAGGCGGCGTCCCGTGATGTTGCCTGGATAGAGAGGGCTCGCACACAGCAGCACATCCCACAATCTTCATAGGACCGCTGTCTGAAACGATATTGTCTGCAACGTAAGCGTTTTCATTTTCGTGAAGCATTACTAATGACTCACAAGCAGAATCAGAGCTCACTTTGTTGCCAGTATGTGTGAATGGGAGGCCGTATGATCGTGTTTGTCCTGTGCCGCTTGGGTCTCTTCCTCCAGTTCAAAGATGGGTGGACACAATGAAAATATCAAAACCACTCCATATTACAGCCTTTTGTGACAGGGATAAAGCAAGCCATTTGTAAACATCTGTAGTTTTAAAATCTATCCCACCTGTGAAATCTGTACTTTGAACAATGGCTTTTTCAGGCTTCTATGGACTCACTCAGCTACTGTCGATTAGTGAACTCAACCGATCAGCTCTTTTCCATGAACTTATTTTAACTGCCTGATTTTCTGCGTATTTATAGAGTGAGAGATGACCTGTAACTGTTCCTCTCTTGCTTCTCTCTCAGCAGGTCCTTTCCTTCCTCAGGAAGTGCAGTGCTACAGAGCAGGCCGTCTGTGGCACGCCGCAATAGCACTTTAATTTTGTTAATTCAAACAGAAAGATTAAAAGAAAATTTGCAATAAGGTGAGGCTGTTATTGCCCTGCATTTATTCATGCACAGTGTAACATCAGGACCAAACATGGATTTTATTGGCACATATTTGGATGGTATTATGATGACAGTGGCAGTTGTTTTGTGCCATTAGATGATTGTGTCCCGCACAGACGTTAATACACAGTGTCAGCACATTCTGAGAGGACTTGGCCGTTAACCCTGCATTATCCTGACAACGTAATGGCCAGGCTTGAGCTGTGTTGCCACGGCGACTACGGAGGTGCGCGCCAGCTCACTTGGTGCAGTCTCACTGCCTCGTTACCAGTTTTATAAAGTCAGCTGAGTGGATCGGGAGGAGAAGGGCTGGGCTGCTCCTCAGCGCTCGATACTATTGTTTGCTGCGTTTTCTTTCTGTTGGGGGGGTCTTCATGTCCAGTTCCCCCATCCGTCTTAATGGGGCCGCTTTCCCATTTTGTTTTGGCTTTAGTTAATTAATCCTGTGCTTTGTGAAAAACCTCCAGGCACAAACCCCCCAGGACAGATTCCACGGCTCATCGCCTTGCATTTTGCCGTATCTGCTGCATTTATTTAACAGCATCGGTAATTTCCTGTAACTGTTTATTCGGACAGCGCTGGCTTGGTGTATCCTGGGTTATTGCCTGCCTTGCATTCATAGCTTCTGGGATGAGCTCCGGACCCCTGCAATGATGCTCAGGAAAAGAGGGTACAGAAGATGGATGGATGGATGTCATTTTTAAATAAAATGTGTTTCGCTGCATGTTCTTTGTAATAATAATTCCAAATTCATTTGTGTGATCCTATAAGGATGAGGCTGGAAATCTACTGTTAGACACAGAACATCTGCCTAGACTGTAGGAGCCACCAACATACCAGAGTGATGCTGAAGATTCAGCTTCCAGGGATAGGCAGGTATACAGAGGCCTGACAAGGGAGGAAACAAACCGATCTGGAGCAAAACAAATATTTCCTGGGAAAGTGGCAGAGCTTGAGAAATCAGAGACCATCAAAGCTCTCAGTCAGCAGAAGACGATTCATATTTAATGAGCAGCTTAAGAGTGAGAGTGCTGGACTCATCCTCAGCGATGAAGAGCATCTGGAGACACAGTGCACAGTAATAGCTGCTGGATGTTTACTTCTGGGTTTGGTTAAACAGCACTGCCATCACCACAGACCGCCGGGTTTGGTAAAACGACACTGCCATCACCACAGACCGCCGGGTTTGGTAAAACGGCACTGCCATCACCACAGACCGCTGGGTTGGTAAAACGGCACTGCCATCACCACAGACCGCCGGGTTTAGTAAAACGGCACTGCCATCACCACAGACCGCTGGGTTTGGTAAAACGGCATTGTCTTCACCACAGGCCACTTCTTCAGTTTACCTCCAGCTGCTTAGTCAGCAAAGTTGATTAGAGTGACTCCATGAGAGGCAGAAAACACCAGGAGGAATGACACATGACAACAGTGTGTTTTCACAACCTGGTGATTAAAGTTCACCGGTGAGATAACCGTAGATGCTGAGGTTTACAGTTTGCAGTTAATAACATAAAACAGCTCTAGATCCCTGCAGATGCCTTTTGGTCATAAATGCTCAATTCTAACTTGGAATACCATCTGATGGAGCAAACGTCTTCACTGCCAAGCTGTCAAAGTATTGCAGCTTTACACAGAGAGCATACAAACAGAAATTTGATATATTTCATATATGATCATCATTATTCTCACACAAATGCATTTATTTATTTAATATATGTTTTTATTTTGGAAGTTTACCTCAGCCTCTCTGTTTGAGATGTTTTTGATCACTTGCATCATGATGCTCTTTCAGAGATGGGGAACCCTTCACTTAAATTAGCTTGTTTACAGAAAAAAAAATCATATGAAAAGAATGTTTTCTGCAAATCGGCAATCCATCCAGTTTCCTATCCTTGTCAGACTGATGGGGATGGGGGACTGGAGCCTGTGCCAGACAGCACAGGGCACAGGGCACAGGGCATGTTTACAGCATGGTGCCAGTCCAGCAGAGGGCGCACACACCCATATAAAGTATGGGCAACTTATGTCAGTCAGCCTGCATGCATGTGCAGGGAAACTGGAGGACCAGGAGCAAACCAGCTCAACATGAGAAGAACATCCACAACTCCACACGTAGAGTGAGGCAAGATCCAAACCCCAACCTGAGACGGGTGAAGCACCCAGCTGAACATCAGCTGCCTTTCAAATTTTACCACGGTAATGTACTTCTTTTGCTATCTGACAGGACAGATGATAGTGAGTGATTTTTGAAAAAATCATGCAGCTGTACATGTGATCATGTTGGAAATGCTCATGGCATGTCAGGAGTGTGACAGTGCACGTGTTATTGCAGCAGTGTGACAGTGCGCGTGCCACTGCAGCAGTGTGACAGTGCGCGTGTTATTGCAGCAGTGTGACAGTGCGCGTGCCACTGCAGCAGTGTGACAGTGCACGTGTTATTGTCCCAGCTGGACACCCAGTCCCTGGGGGCTGGACAGCAGAGGGTATCTTCACTCCAGGACCCACTGCAGTCAGAAATAAGGGTCCAGCCCGGGTGCAGTTTTGTTCCCAACAAATAACATTAATGTACCCCAATGCTACAAAAACGCTCCTCAGCGTCCATTTGTGTACACTTGTCTACAGCTGGGGTAAAAGTGGCAGAGCCTTGATGGTACAGCTCCAGTGACAAGTAACTGTGCCCTAAAGGGACACACTGGTGCTTTTTTCTGACAGTGTGGCTGAGCATTGAACATGTGTAATATAAATGCTGTACAGCTGGCTAGTAATGCAAGGCCCATGTGTCTATAGTCATTCTGAAAGCTTTCATTAAAAGAGAAACAGAAAGGTAACCAATCACCCATCACTCATTGTATTATAACCACAACATTATTACATTTTAACTTGTCCAGTGTCATGCACTGGAGAAAATAAGGAGAGCCTGTTACAGTTTAACAAGAGTAATGATAAGCTATTTACGTTACAATGTATCCACACTTCTCCGGAAAAAGATTCCCATAGAGAAAATCTCTTTAATTCTGTACTAAGGAGATAGTAGGTCTTATAAATATTAATAAAAGCAGTACAAGAAGGCTTCTTTAATTAGAACTGTTTGATATCATAGTGTCATTTTAATCCATAGTAATTTAAGGACAATGAGAATCAGGTCATATTAATGAAATATGTTTATATCTTCAGTTTACAGAATAGAAACTGTCAATGCATTAAGCCGTATTAATTATATTAATTATGCATGAAGTTGGGAGCAGGCCGCAAGGCCCAGTGTCTCCAGCAGAGGGAGCACACAGATATGCAGCGATGAGAGTGATCACCGCTTCCACTGACAACGCAGCTGCCTGGAAAATACAACAGGATGCTGAATCTCAAGCTCATGTCTGCTCCTGGACAAAACTTTATTATTTATTTGAAGCGCACACCTCTTTGCTGAAAGCGCAGTGATTTATAAGTGAGCCCGACATTTAGGAAGGTCCCTGTCGGACTTTGGCAGGAAGCCGTGTTCTTCAGCGTAAAGGGTTTAATCGCTCAGAGAGATTGGTGCGCTGAGTCATTACACAGCAGAAACCCGCAGATTCTCATACCCCCCCCCCCCACCCACCGCGTGCGACATTCACATTCAGCGGGACAATGGAATGTTTTAATTACAGAGAAAATGCCAGCAGGCAGACAGACAGACACGTGTTTGAGGATGAGGGATAATGTAAGAAGTGAAGTTCCCTGAATGTTACGTCTTTGGATAAAAACATTTGATGATTGTGAATCTAAATAACATCATGCAAAATGTTAATCGGCCCTCGCTCAAAGACCCAGTGACTGCGGGATTTAAACCAGCGAGCCTTTGCTCACTGGCACAGAGGCCAATCATTTTTTTGTTGCCTCACTCTCGACTGACCGGCCTCAAAAGGCTGCCTGCTTCAGGAGGGCAGGTGGAAGGTCTTTGACAGTGTGGAGAGCAACTGCAAGGCTCAGGCTTCTCAAGGCCACAAGGCAGCACACGCCTAATGTCTCCAGCCTGGCAGATACAAGGTGCTGCTGTCACGGCCCAGTGATAAGGTCAGCCATTACTGTGACATTAAACACAAGGAGAAGACGTCTGCTCAAGACCTTAGGGCGCTTTCAGGAACAAGGAACTTGTTATTCCCAGCATAGGAACATGGTCAAACTGTAGCCTCTGATCCAGACTATCTACTTTTTTATTTGACCACAATCTACTGGGAATGTGCTTACAGCCCTAGCTTGATGATTGGTTGGTGCTTACAGCAAGAGCTTGCTGATTGGTTGGTGCTTAAAGCCATAGCTTGCTGAATGGTTCACCACAAACACCAGTGCTAACTTGGAAGTTGCGGAATGCAGGAAAAGAGATATAATTAGCGGAGCAAAAAATTAAGCAGATGGAATTATGTTTGTTTTTCACTTACCTTCAATACATTAATGAATACATTTTTGCTTGTGGCCGCATATTTCTGCATCTGAAAATTCAACAGATAAGGTGACGAGCTCCCCATGCAGCAGAGAGGGAGGGGTAACGTTGACGAGCTCCCCACGAGGCGGAGAGGGAGGGGTAACGTTGACGAGCCCCAAACCCTGCAGCAAGGGCCCAATGAAGATCAAGCCTGCATAGCGCTCCGTGCCAAAGACCGCGACCTGGAGGTGAACAGCCTGTAACTGTCCCCCGCTTCTAACCGCAGGTGGGAGAATGATTTTATATGTTCTACTTTCTCCTGGTCGCTTATGATCCAATCCATAAAACAGCACATAGAGTTTGGAAATTAGGACCTGAAATAACCTTACAATACTGGGAAAAAGCCACACACTGCTTGTGAAGATACAATAAAAAGCACTATCTGTATAATGACAGATATGTATGCATGCTGTAACCCTGTACCTGTAAGTGCTTCTGGAAGATGCACAGATGGATTCATACAATCACTAGGTTATCACCAGCAGAGCAGTACAAATCATATTTACTTGCTACATACATACGTGCATCACGGCAAAAAGCTGGTATTTTCACTAGCGAAAATGCCGCAGCAGGCATCACAGATGTAGCAAGTGGTGAAATCGATATGAGGCACTGGGCAGCTGGAGGGGACGTCCATTAGCTCCACGCCGGGACTGACCATAGGAGACCTACCAGATAGCAGCCAGCAGACTAACTGCACTCTTACTTCTGGCTGCCTGGCCCCACAGAGCTCAGGGAAGAGATCGATGTTTCAAAGTGCAGGAATGTCGACTCTATTAGCAGCCAAAAAAGAAAACTCAAAAGGATGTTTTTATAGGAATGGATGAGTGCCCTGGACAAAGAGCCACTGCCAAACCCCTCTGAAGAAGGGGCTTAAACCCCCCCACAGGGGAGATAACCTGCTGGGCTTACACCCCAGGGTCATCTTCATGGCTTATGGAATGTAAGATGGTATCCAGATACTGATGCTGGAAATCAGCATCTCACAACAGCCGCATTATCGGAAAGATGGCTTTATGTTGTCTAAACAGTATTGGTGTGACACTCATTTTGAGGTATATAAAGCCTTCATGTTCGCTATAAATTCACTCAACAAGACAACAGCTGACTGGGGATCCCGCGTTTAGTGAGACGTTAATATCCTTCGGTTTGTACTGGTGCAGGCCTAAGTTTCATGGATCTTTACCCTTTTCTCCTTCCTTCCAAAGTGGGCCTGTCTCCGCTTGCAGAGTTTCTGTAAGGCAGGCACCTGCACTGGTTAGTGTGCAGTTACAAATGTGTCCCTACCTCCCGATTTAGCCAGACGTGCTCATAGAAGTGAAACAAATTACCGGGGAAATTCCCTAAGTGCCTGGACTATTTACCCCAGCAGTGACGAAGCTGGCAAGTGTAATTAATCGGGGGGGGGCACAGGTCGCTCTCAAATAGAGGGATTATTTCGATTTATCTGCCCTCTCTCTTTTGCCATTGAAATATCCATCCATCCATCCATCATAATCTATCTATCATAATCTAATCTCACTCACTCACACAAAGTAATATCCCCTCTCTGCTCATGACCACATTTTTCCCCCAATCGAAATCACAGACTTATACCCAATACCGCCTGCTGCTTGGCCCTCCAATAAGAAGCCTTCGATTTGTCGATTTGCATTTCTGATGTCATACTTGGGTGATTTCATTAGGCTTAAGTTTTGACAACGGAAAGTTTCACGAGTTTCTTATAAAATGGAATAAGTGTCTGATTACCTTTCACTCCTAGGCAGGTGATGCTTAGTTACATTTGTGAGCCAATTAAATGGCCATATTTGCTAACAGGATTTTAAACAAAAATTTAAGAGGAATCTGAAAGGAAATGGATTCACCTCCACAGGAAACACGAGACTCAACTCTGTGTTACAGCGAATAAACACTAAGTTCACTAACCTTAACCTTAACCATAACCCTAACCCTAACCGGAGTACACCCTTAAAGATCACGTGTGTCCTGTGGAGGTGACGTATTTCCGGTGGAGCTCCACTCTACAGGCGTCTGCAGCTAGACCCTCTTGTGACATGGCTCATCTGATAGGTCAGAGATCAGGTGGGTTTAACGTGGTTCATCTGATAGGTCAGAGATCAGGTGGGTTTAACGTGGTTCATCTGATAGGTCAGAGATCAGGTGGGTTTAATACGGTTCATCTGATAGGTCAGAGATCAGGTGGGTTTAACGTGGTTCATCTGATAGGTCAGAGATCAGGTGGGTTTAATACGGTTCATCTGATAGGTCAGAGATCAGGTGGGTTTAACGTGGTTCATCTGATAGGTCAGCGATCAGGTGGGTCTAACAGCCGGGTTTTGCCATATCACTCATGATGACACTGCTCACCCAAGTTCTCCTAAGGCTTTAATCTGTCTCGACCATCTTTTTATTTCAGAAACAAGCGAAATTATATTCCCTTTATTTTAATTTGGGTCAGTAAGGATACTCATTATGTTCTGGGCACTGCCAGAAGCTGCTGTAATAAAGAAAGCGTGTGGAGCCCATTCTAGCTTATTGCACTTATCCAGACAATCAATACTGTCCGGCTCACCTACTTAGGCAGACAAGCTGCTCCTGTTATTCAGCAATATCTGTAATAGCTTCATAATTACTCTCTGCTCCAGATGGAAGTGAAGTAACATTTTGAATCACAGGACAAATGGAATATTGTGCATCGCATTTTTACATAAATGTCCAAGTTCTCTGTCAGAATATAAACTGAATAAGCTTCATTTGCATGAAGTATTACTATCAACAAAACATACATTTTTAAAAGCTCAAATTCGCTACAATGAATAGAGGGATTTTTGTTTTTCTAAAAACAAAATGAAGGTTTAGGACAGTTGGGGGCCATTAAATTAAATGATGTACTGAGAATAGAGCAGATACAGACTCATCAGGTCGTCTATAACTTCAAATGTTAATCCACCTCTCTGTGCTGTCAGTTTCCTTTGGACTGGACACCCCTGAAGACACGGGAAAATACTCCAGGGCGGAATCACTCATCCCACTGTCTAGCTGAAGATAATCAGCAATTACATCTTCTTAACATAACCACTTAAAATATTCTCACAGGGTTACAGCCTATGTCTAATATGCAAATAATATGCATCACTTACTACTTTGGCAAATGAGAAACGTACTTCAGTTACAACACAGGAGTCCTGCCAAAATGAGCAGATGGGGATGTGAAGTCCGGCACATTTCGCACCGGAGACCTGATCAAATTTGTTTTTACTTTTCAAAATTGGATGTTTGAAAACTTGATGTGAATCTTGTATGATTCTAACTGAATGGTGCATTTTAAGGCAAAGCACACACCGTCATTTAGCACTAACTCCTGATTCTTACGAAAGACCATGCAAAGGCCTCAACACACCGCATACATTTACTGTGTGTGTGGAAGAAACGCAAAAGAGGTCATGGAGCTGAACAATCACAAAATCACAGCAGTTGCCAGTAACATGGTAACTGAATGTATTTCAAGCATTAGATGCATTTTAGGTTGAGTGAAAGTCAGTACATTGTTTTAATGACTAATTCTAATTTAAATATTGTTAGAAACAACCAAGTTTGTTTAGATGCATTCACAGGGGACGGTATATAGCTTTGAAAAAAAACCAATAAATGTTCTGCTCACTCATGCACCACCCGTTACAAATGATACTCAAACAGAACATTCTTAAGTGACCCAGTCAGTGACAAGCTGGCACACGTTCATTCATGTGGGGGCACTTTTTTTTCTTTTTGTCTGCAAAGAATTCAGTCTCAACAAGACACTAAAACAGAGCAGGAGTAATGAGATAATCCCTGCAATAAAAATGGCATTTTCAGTCTCTGTCAAAAGCATGTTGTGTCTGTGCCGGCCAGCTCAGTCTTTGTGCAGTACGTGTTACAAAGCCTAACTTAGACCTGTCTGCTTACTTGTTCATATATTGCATTCCGCACAAACTATAACACTCATCAATTCATCCCATATCTGCCAGAAACAGGGAATGAAGCTGGATTTCACTGCAGCTGCTGAACTCTGCATTGTCAAGAGCTATAAAGCTTTCAATGCTGCCCTCTGAATCCATTTGCCTTGAATCAACTGACAACTAGACACAAACAGGTCAATAGAAAAGCATATTTTTCCCTCCACACCCAAACTGGATACACAGCATAAATAAAGCTTTCCCCACGAAGAGCTGAATGAGCGCTTCAGATGATAAATGTACCACATTAGCTGCAGACCAGAATCACACGTCACCCTCTAACAGGCAGGCGAACGGCTACAGCAACATCCAGGCTCGCAAAGACAGCTGCCCTGCAGCTCCTGGGAGAGGAGCTGTTAAGTCTGAATCTGGGTTATTTTTCGGTGTGAAAACATGAATTTTGTAGAGAAAAGGAAGGAGATAACGTGAGAAAGAGAGGATAAAATCGAGCCGTTATTCTACGACTACCTCGAAGAACAGCGAGCGACACAAGAATGAACAATTAACAATAGTTGATGTTAATTTTACGCCTGTGTGCATTAGAGTTATTCACACACATTTTCGGCTGTGTTCGTGCATCAGTAGCACTCTAAGGAATTTGCCTAATTCATTTATTATAATGCTTTTGTGGTGAAGAGCAAATTAGGAAGGTCCAGGCAGGCATGCAATGTCTAACAGCATACATGTGATTAAAATGTAAGTCTGTTAATGTTTTCACCAGGAGACTCTCCATCCTGACACCATGTGGTCCCAGATTACAGGCCGGCAGTGAGGCCAGCAGCAGTTTGATGGACACTCAGTGGGGCGGTTCTCCTTCACCAAATACCAGGAGGGTGCCAAGGAAAGGCCAACGTGACCTACAGTGTCCTGCTGCAGAAGCCAGCCTGCCAAATATGAACGTGCAACAGGAAGCCCACCCAGATGCCTTCAGACAAACATTTTGGTCTGGCCACCATCACTGGCTCTTTCTACCCGGACCTGGCATGTGACCAAAAGAGAGAAATGAGAGCCAAGGTCTAATGCAGGAGTACTAGAAGGGGAGCTACTGCACAGAATCAGGAGGACAGTGTGTGGCTGCGCACCATCCTCAGACTGCGGGGAATCAGGAGGACGGCGTGTGGCTGCGCACCATCCTCAGACTGAATGTGGTATCATAGATTAGTGTGTAGTCAGGTTTCGGCTCTCTGGGGGAAACATCCGGACAGATATGAAATGGGGCATGCCGCCTGTATCTGTCTGAGCAAGACGACAGACCAGAACTTAAATCATCACCTTGTCTACTTCACCCCCGAATAACCATTAAGGACCCATTTCCCTCACAGTATGGGGGGGGGTTACCTTTGCATGCAAACAAACAACCAGGACATTTGCGTTAAGAAAGTGGGATGACAAATCAAACCAGGGTGGAGTCATATAATAACTAAAGCATTAAGAATACAGCTACTTTTTTTGTTTTGTTGTTAGTATAGAGAGAAACACCACAAAGTCCCCCAAGAAAAGCATGTGCTGTTGGAGTGTGTGGACAGGGGGTCACAGAAAGTGCAGTGTGGATCTGACATGCAACATCCCACCCCCCTGTAGAGGGCGCCATCACGCCTGTCCCTTAGCCAGCTGCTGGATGCGCTCGGCCAGCTGCAGGCAGTGCAGGATGCGTCGGCGCTCCGCGGACAGGGCCTCGTCGGGCACCTGGCCCAGCAGCTTCTGGCCGAAGATGCAGAGATCCTGTGCGAAGAGCCCCACGGCGTCCCGCGGCGCCTCCGGCAGCCGGTCCACTGTGCCGCACGCCAAGCGGAAGCTGATGGCCTTGGAGCAGCAGAGGCCCGGGCCCCGCTCCTCGATCCACGTCAGGGGCCTGCGGAGGGCGCTAGCGTCAGGGCGGGGGTCTCAGAGTGACATTAGCAAAGACACCATCATAAAACCCGCAGCGGGAGCTAGAGGGAGCTGCATGTCTGAAGGGGGTAAAACCGGAAGCACCTTCCTAGTGAAGCTGACAGGAAGGGCACCTTGGTTCTGATGGCAGCCGAGCCTTTCCAGTACTCTGGGGGCTCTGGAGTGTCTGTGTCTCACGGGGAGGATCTTCCAGCTTCTTAAAGTGCTCGCCGCATAGATGGGGCCACAGCTACCTGACTGCCGGTTCTAAGAGCGGCTCTGGCGGCCGCCTGCATGAGCAACGCGATGTTTATCATTAATGGGCACGACCGAGCTTCGGCGGGCATTAAGTTCCCCAGGAACAGGCCGGTACAGAGCCAAGCTGGGTGCGACACTGCCCTGGATGAGCGGCTAAGGAAAATGTACCGTTCCAAAAGCAGTGAGAGTGGATTTTAACAGCACACAAAGATTAATCAAACAGAACAAGCACAGATTCCAGGAACCTCTCTGACAGCAAATGGTGACAAAAGCAGCACGATTCCCAGATTATCGGTTCTCCCCTGAAACGGCGAGGGGCGCGCGGTTCCCTCAGGGCTGGCGCGGTTCCCTCAGGGCTAGCAGTCCCGTTCAGGCCGGCGACAGCGGCGTGGACACGCCGTACCTCTGCTCCTCTGTCAGCAGCCGGGCCGTGAGCTTCACGTGCTGCGCCTCCGCGTTCTCCTCCACGCTGGCCCCTGTCACGCTCAGCTCACCGAACAGGTCCACCAGCCAGGTCAGGCGGGAGACGCCGCTAAAGGCCAGGGAGGCGAAGCCAGCCGGGAGGGGGCCGCCTGCGGGGGTACGAGGCAAGTGGGGGCCATCAGTCACAGGACAGCCAAGTACGTCACCCTCCCCAGGCTGAGGCTAACAATGAATCCATAGGCTGATATCAAACCAGAGCAGAAATGCAGCATCTACTGACCCCTAGAGCACTGCTGACGGCACTGCACATTACACTGCACATCACACTGCATGTCGTACTGCACGTCGGTGGCTTAAGAATGCAAGGTCTAGCCATAATTTAGACTACCTTTCAACTACAAGTACGTTGAACTGAAAAAGTGCTGCTATGCATAAGGTACAAAGTCATCTTCCCTGGCTGTCAGCACATAAATCTGAGAGCAGATCTTCTGCAGATCTTTTACTGGTGGAACCTGAATTTCTATCCAGATCCTTTAACTTGACAGCGGACAGGACAGACACAGGCTGCATACATCACATTCCCTTCATTATGAAGACACGTCCTCAGCATAGATTGTGTCTGGGAAACAGCTGGGACAGATGTGGGGGGCCGGGCTGACAAAGTCACCTCATCCACCCAGCGGCTGACGTAGGTTACGCTGCATCCGGACGCCCAGCCAGCGGCTGACGTAGGTTACGCTGCATCCGGACGCCCAGCAAGCGGCTGACGTAGGTTACGCTGCATCCGGACGCCCAGCCAGCGGCGTGACTGAGGCTCATTCAGTACCTGGGCGGCGGCCCAGACGTGCGCCCTGCTACGTTTGTGATGACCGGGGATCCTCGTTAAGGAGAAGGGGCCAGTGAGCTGGGCTGCCATTCGCAGAGATTTATGCAGGGGCGACGGAAGGTGGAGAACAGAAGGACAGCTTCATGGCTTTGAGAGACTGAAGTCCGAAGATCCCTGTAACATCAGTGGGATCTACGAGGCAGACACCTCTCCTGGGAACTCGGGAATTAGCAAGTCGAGTCACAGTCACTCCTAGCAAAAGCGCGGGAGAAGGAGACACTGCCAGGCCAACGAGGAAATACGGTTTGTGGAGGACAAAGGCCTGAGCTGAGCACAGCAGGAGCTCTGGGAGAAGCAGAACATGGAATTCAGACAAAGCCTGGAAATCATTATGGCCAAAGAACCCTGCTCATTTCCTGCAATAAAACGCCATTTCCTTAAATATTATACCTGGATGTGGCCCAGGATGCCCCCTGCAGGCCTCACCTGTGAAGTGCAGACTCCCTTCCAGAAGCTTCTTGCCAGATAGCTCCTTTTTCAGCTGCTTGTACTCAGCTGTGAGCAGCTCAATGTGCTCCACATGCAGCACCTTCCCTGTAGGGCAGACGTGGGGTCAAAACCCAAAGCCAAAAAACAAAAGCAGGGGTCAAAACCAAATACTTATTTGGAATTATATATATGAAAGCTAACCCTGAAAGAAATACACTTTAACACTTCAAATCTATGGTGGTGACCTAATGGTAATTGAAAGGTTGCAGGTTCGAATCCCCGACCAGCAAGGCACCTCTGAGGTACCCCGAGCAAGGTGCCGCCCCCAATCACTGCTCCCTGGGTGCTGAATTAGCTGCCCCCTGCTATGTCACATGTGGGTTAAATGCAGAGGACACATTTCGTCGTTGTGTGCTGTGGTGTGTCAAGAATGATCACTAATCACCAAATTCAGATCTACACAGTTATGAAGCTGAGCCAAGAGGAAGTTCTACGATTAAAAAATAAAACCCTTCAAGTCCACGAGATTCCTATGAAAAGCATGAAAAACGTCTAATGCACGGAGAACCACAAAGGAGAGAGTGCAAGACGGTATGGAGATCTAACTGTAAAGCAGGGCGGCTGATGCTGGGAGACGCTCTTTAGCTGACAGGTTGCCCTGGATCTCCTCTGCTCACCCTTTCCAGCGGCCAGGTCCCAGAGCTGGACGGCGGCAGCGTGGGAAAGGGCCATGGGATACTCCACGCAGACGTGCTTCCCGGCCTCCAGGAAGCTCCTGCTCAACAGGAACAAGAGGCAGAGTGACAGTCACCGGGTAAGTGATCACGCGACACTCTGCTTAGGAAGTGGATTATGGGAACAGTACCTCAATGGGGGAGCATGATGGTGAGGAGGGACTGCCCTCATTTTAATGAAGACCGTTATCTGAGGAACTTAAAAAATGCAGTGTGTAGAGCCTGGCATGGCGTCCTCATAGCTGCTCGAACCCCAGTCCTGTAGGGTCTCTTTGCATTCCATTTATGTGGATTGTGGTCTTCAAGCTCCTCATGGTGTGTGCAATTGTTTGTGAGTATGTGGACCCTGCCAGGGGCTACCATCCACCCAGGATGTTCATCTCCTCTGTCTGTGCCTCCTTAGGCCCCAGAGGGCCAGGGGCTACCATCCACCCAGGATGTTCATCTCCTCTGTCTGTGCCTCCTTAGGCTCCAGGGTCAATGTGACCCTATGCTGAATAAGCGATCTAAAGATGGATATGCTATACTGTATACAGTATATATACTGATCTTCTTGTATATGTTCTACCAACCAGATTGCAACTAAAGCTTGTGTCACTTCATTTGTCCACACACCC
>JABJVO010000090.1:1203666-1218889 GCA_026770805.1 Boulengeromyrus knoepffleri
GGTGGGGGGGGGGGTGGGGGGGGGGGGGGGGGGGGGGGGGGGGGGGGGGGGGGGGGGGGGGGGGGGGGGGGGGGGGGCCTGTTAACTGCCAGGGTCTGAGGGCAGACACGCACTCCATTAACACAGACTTTTAAAACCAGTTTGTCTTCTTTATTCTCTCCTAAAGTAGGAATGGGCATGTGACATCATCGCGACTACATCCGCCATGCCAGGGGAGGTGCTCCACACAGCGACCGATGTACCAGTAATCCCGTAGTTCTCATTTATTTTATTTTATTTTTTGTCAGTGATAATTAATATGCATAGAAAGTATGCTGAAAGAACGTAGCCGAGAGAAATGCCCATATCAAGAAGAGCTTACAAACAACGCGAGGAATCGGTACTGGGAAAAATATCTTTCATAAAGCTAATTCTGGTTAAGTGTGAACTTATGAACACTGATGGCAGTAATATTATTTAAATGGGGAGCTCTTTATGCTTTTGTTAATGTATTAACGACAGTGGAAACCGCTCATACAGTGATCACGGTTATAGTGATCAACCACTTATACAGTGATCACGGTTATAGCGATCAACCCCTTATATAGTGATCACGGTTATAGTGATCAACCGCTTATACAGTGATCACGGTTATACTGATCAACCGCTTATACAGTGATCACGGTTATAGCGATCAACCCCTTATATAGTGATCACGGTTATAGTGATCAACCGCTTATACAGTGATCACGGTTATACTGATCAACCGCTTATACAGTGATCACGGTTATAGCGATCAACCCCTTATATAGTGATCACGGTTATACTGATCACCCGCTTATACAGTGATCACGGTTATACTGATCACCCGCTTATACAGTGATCACGGTTATACTAATCAACCGCTTATACAGTGATCACGGTTATAGCGATCAACCCCTTATACAGTGGTCACGGTTATAGTGATCAACCACTTATATGACTGTTTCAAAGCCAGCACAACCCATCCAGCAACAGCCATTCAGATTCTTAAATTTTAATCTCTGTGGATTTTAGTTTGCATGGATCCATTTCACATATCAGTTACAAATTAATATACATATAAATAAATACTTTAAATATAAATCAAGCATAAAACAAATTAATAAATACAATTGTAATTACAAATGCATATTGCATATTAGCCTTTTTACATGATTCCTATCAGCTATAAATGTATTTTAATAAAATGAGATGACTGTCACCTTCCTGTGAACTTTTCATTGTGAACATTATTGATGACCAACGGCAAACTGAGCCAAGATTAACAGCTCCTTCATAAACATACATTAGAAGATAAATATAGCGAAAGGCTTATGGATTCACACCTGTAACAATCCCTTGAACACCCCTAAGTCTCTGTTCTTGGGCAGCTACATTAGAGACATGGCAATATCAGTTTTCACATCTGGAACACGGAACGCAAAACTTGCAGTCATGGCTATAATCTTCCGTTAAAACAGACGGTGTAAATCACATTTTGTTTGGGTTCAGGTGTAAAATGAAGGGTAAAGGGCAGGCAGAAGGTTGGGAAGAAGAACCATGTGGCCCCAACGTCGAGTAAAAGGCGAAACGAGCCCCTGATGCCGACTTTGGTGGAAGGTGACTCTGCACCATCACTGCACCATCACTGCACCATGTCTGTGTGGCACTAAGTGAATGTTCTGCCTGTGCTGTGTGGATCCTGCTGCTTTATGCACAAGAACTTCCCCCTGGGATCAATACAGCTGATAATCTGATCCAGTCTAAATAACGTGACAAAGGCTCTGAAGGGCACAGACAGAGATGCACAGGGCACCCTCTGTGGGCACAGGGCCCCGGGGCTGGGCTGAGGGACGTGGGTAAAGTGTTCCATCCATCCATCCATCCATCCATTAAGGAACTCTGCAGATCCTGCCATTGAACAGAACCAAACGAAGAGATTCCCCCCCATAATGCTTTACACACACCAACAAAAAAATCTTTAAATTAATTAAACTTTTCATAAGAGTGTTGAATTAAATAAATACATAAATGTTTCCCGGCTGAATTTCCCGGTAAAACATTACTAACGGTTCTTAGGCATTAGTGGAAAAAAATGCTGTTTGAGAAGCATGTCATTTAATCTGAAGGACGTCTTCACAATCAGATCATCCACTGCCTCTTTAATGCAGCCCCACTAAATCCAGCTCCTTTATAGGAGGACAATGATGGGTCACTGCAGACAGACAGAACATTCATACCAATGTGCATCATGAAGGGATGAAACTGCAGGACGCACGAGAAGGTTTGTCATGGTGGTCACTGCCTTTCTGTACGTATAAACCCCCATGGTCCCTCTGGCCTGGCCGCCTCGCTTACCCCCCCTTACAGGCCACACCTCCAGCTCTCCAAACAGGGATGGTTTGCTGTGGTGGTCACTGCCTTTCTGCATGTATAAACCCCCATGGTCCCTTTGGCCTGGCCGCCTCGCTTACCCCCCCTTACAGGCCACACCTCCAACTCCAAGATAAATCAAGCCTGAAACTGTTTCTCTAACATAAATGCAAAAACAGCCTTGGTTTGGCTCGTATCCACTGTTTGCTAGCTGGCGTTCAAAGTCATGTGGGATGCTGAACGGGATTCTGGGAGATGCCTTCCAACTTCCTGTACTGACATGAAACAATGTTGTGGGCACAGGTGAACCATGTCTCGGTGCATAGTGGCAGCCTTGCTCCGGGGGATGTGGGGGGGGGCGGACCCAAGGCATTATGGGTAATTAGGCGCAACGTGAGTCAGAGGGACGGAGGCGAAGGCGTTGAGTGCTGTAGGTTGTCAGCTATTGCATACTTCTGGGTTTGTGTAAGCCCCCGCGAGAGGACATCACAGCCAGGGAGTCACACATGCATGTGCACAGACGGTAAAAAAAAATAGAAACTGGAAAAAATCAAGGAATTGCAATTCTGTCTGCTGAAAGCCCGATTCATCAGAAAAGAGCCAAGTCTGCCTGCCGGCTTCAGGCTGCAGGCTCCACAGCTGCAGGCTCCGTGGCCTGCCTCACTCCAGGCTGCAGGCTATGTGGCCTGCCTCACTCCAGGCTGCAGGCTATGTGGCCTGCCTCACTGCAGGCTGCAGGCTATGCGGCCTGCCTCACTCCAGGCTGCAGGCTATGTGGCCTGCCTCACTCCAGACTGCAGGCTATGTGGCCTGCCTCACTGCAGGCTGCAGGCTATGCGGCCTGCCTCGCTCCAGGCTGCAGGCTCCGCGACCTGCCTCACTCCAGGCCGAAGGTGCTGGTCTCCTCCACGGCGATCAGCAGCTTCTCGTACAGCATGGTGCACGATGGGTAGGGCGGCAGGTCCAGCCGGTTAAAACAGGTGTGGGCCCTGAGAGAAGAGAGGAACCAGGAAGCCAGTCAGAGACACCCGTCTGTACTGAGCGGAGGTCACAGCCTCACAGTTTGGTGTATAGCTATCATGATGATGTCAGCTGACCTTCGAGCAGCGCTGTGGACCTCCTGGAGAGCCCTTGGATATGAGCATCCTAACTAAGCATGAATGCATGGAAATGAACTCACTACATATCTAATGAATTAATGGAACAAGTCGTGGTGGATTAACTTATCTGCGGGCCCCAGGCTGACATCAGCACGGACAGGTGTTGGCCGTCCAACTAACCTCGTCATTTTTCCTGAGGTGGGGCCCCTTCTTTTACTGCTGGGGCCCCAGGCTGTAGCCTAGGATGGCCTGTGCCTGGGTTCCCCAGATCCAGTCCAGGAGAATCAGTCTGCAACACAATTTGCAGATTTCCCTGCTCAAACATACCTACTAAATGTAGGCGGCTTGCTGGAGAGCTGAATAAGGTGTGTTTGAGCAGGGAAATCTGCAAACTGTGCTTGTGTTGTCCTGGGGAAGCCAGGCCTATGCATTAATCCACTCCTGCTCTGCAGATCAGGCTCGGGATCCTTGTTTTAACGTCACAGACTTGTCGTGTGACTCTGATGCAGGTGGTGACTGTGAGCAGGCAGTGAGAGAGAGCAGGCGATGAGTGTGAGCAGGCAGTGAGGGTGAGCAGGTGCTGAGGGTGAGCGGGCGATGAGTTTGAACAGGCAGTGAGGGAGAGTGGGCGATGAGGGAGAGTGGGTGGTGAGATTGAACAGGCAGTGAGGGAGAGTGGGCGATGAGGGAGAGCGGGCGGTGAGGGAGAGTGGGCGATGAGGGAGAGTGGGCGATGAGGGAGAGCGGGCGGTGAGGGAGAGTGGGTGGTGAGATTGAGGTCCGGGTGCACGGTGGGTCACCTGGGCAGGGAGGTGATCTTGCCCCACTTCTCGATGCAGAAGCGCCGCAGGCCGTTGCTGCCACGGAGAGCACCAAAGCCCTCATACGGCACGCTGGACGTGCCCGTCACAAACTGCAGCAGCCGCAGCCGCTGCTCATTGTTGAAGCGCTCGACCGCACCCCAGAACCAGCGCACCACGATGTGTCCGTCGTGGTACCCTGCGGAGGACGGACCGTGCAGGGGTGAGGCGAGGAGAGGGGCTAACCTGTTAGCCAATAACTTACAGCCGCACAGTGTCCCATAATGCTCAGCTCACTGTATCCGAGATGGTGAGGCCTGCAGGATCTACCCCCAAGCCCTGCATTTAAGGAATTCTCTCAAACTGTATCCTTCAGAAAGTTTCACAAACACCTCTGGAATCACAGCCAAAATCTGATTCATTTGGGAGCTGAGTTTAATTAACAACTAAGAGCTGTTTAAAACACACAGAAAAGCAGTATAACATGGGCTGGTATACAGTGGTCACTAGGCAGTACATGAGAGAATGAGCACAGCTCACACGGAACCTGGAAAGGTTCTAGATGATTCACTTCGGTACGCTGGTTCCCACACCTACCTCCTCTGTACTCTGTGTTGTTCCTCCAGTCATTGAGGTCAATCTCCGCCGTCCCAGCAATGACCAGCTCCAGCTCTCTGGCATCAAACACAGACACCAGGCGGGAGTCCACCACCTGGGCAGGGATAGGCCAACGTGGCTGGTTAGGGCTGGGTTTGGTGCCTCACCACGAGCAGTCTGTGGGATCTGAATCGGGAGGAGGTCATCCAGACAGCCTCCACCCAGCCACCATACCTCGTAGAAGCCCCGGACGAGAGCCTCGGTCTGCTGCACCACGCCCCGCTCCACCCGCCACTTCACCATGCGCTCGATGTACTCCTTCTTATTCTTCTCGGTCACTTGCAGGTTGGCGCCGCCTGATTTCAGCTCCCGCTCTGTAACCTGGAATGGAAGGTACAAAGATACAGACCACGGCACATGTAGAGACATCTGTGAAACGTGTAACCTCACTGTCCAAAGACCTCCTCTTTCACAGTGAAGGTCAGCCCCACAATATCGGTGATGCTATTCATCTCACTGACCAAAGACCTCCTCATTCAAAGTGAAGGTCAGGCCCAGAATATTTGTGATGTCATTCATCTCACCTGATCAAAGACCTCCTCATTCACAGACAAGATCAGGCTCAAAATGTCTGGGATATCACCAAACCAAAGACCTCATTCAGAGTGAAGGTCAGGCCCAGAATGTCTGTCATTTCATTCATCTCACCTGGCCAAAGACCTCCTCATTCAGAGTGAAGGTCAGGTCAAGAATGTCTGTGATGTCATCCATCTCACTGGCCAAAGGCCTCTTCATTCACAGTAAAGGTCAGGCGCAGAATGTCTGTGATGTCATCGATCTTGCTGGCCAAAGACCTCTTCATTCAGAGTGAAGACCAGGCCCAGAATGTCTGTGATGTCATTTATCACACCTGACCAAAGACCTCCTCATTCACAGTGAAGGTCAGGTCCAGAATGTCTGTGATGTCATTTATCTCACCTGACCAAAGACCTCCTCATTCACAGTGAAGGTCAGGTCCAGAATGTCTGTGATGTCGTTGTCCTTCATCCAGTGTAAACTCTGGTGGAACTCCTCATCCAGATACTCTAGGTCACTTAGATCTGTTGATCTACAAAGTAAAGAGCTTTCCTAAGCAGTGCAGTTTCAACAGAAAGCCTGTATCAAATACACACACCGTCTAAATGTACCTATATACTCAGATGTGCTTTTAGCTTTTAATAGAAATCTTGAATTTGAGTGTAATTCTAACTTGTGGAATGTGTTGTGTTCTGTTACATTGACACGGCACGGCAGAGCGCATCATGAAGATCACTCACAGATTGGAATGTGTTGTGTTCTGTTACATTGACACGGCACGGCAGAGCGCATCATGAAGATCACTCACAGATTGGAATGTGTTGTGTTCTGTTACATTGACACGGCACGGCAGAGCGCATCATGAAGATCACTCACAGTCTGAGCAGGGATTTGTAGAAGGGGCGGGTGAAGAAGGCATCCAGCAGATACTGATGGATCAGCGCCAGGCCCAGAATGCGGCCACTGAAGCGGAACCTGGGGAGGGGGGCAGACAGCAGAGGGCCCTGACTCCTTGCTCCTAGTGTCCCGGACCAGCTGAGTAACCCCCAGACATGTTGCTCTGCTATCCCATTATGGTTTCACAGCACAAATGATTGCATTGGGCATCTATACAGCACACAGCACACCTTAATGGTCAGGTCATCAATACTCAGTGGTGGACAGAGTTCTAATAATCCACTAATTAGCAAAGCCAACTTTTTTGTTAGCAGGCGAGCACTTCTGCGCATTTCGAAAACAATTAGTAGACCAAATAGCTTCTGCTAAATTTAATACCGCTAAGTGTAGATGAGCTATCATTTCTTCGCAAGCAAAGTAAATATAATTTTACAGGAAAAATGTTTGTAATTCCTAAAATCACACCTTTGTTCTGGGCATGGTTTCTCAAAACCTTCTTATCGCTACATCGTTCGTAAGTTCTGTATTAAAAGATAGAACTTACGAATGTCTGTTGTGAGTGTGTCTGTAACAGTCTATCTGGGGCCTGTATCATAAAACTGGAATTCTTCCTTAGTCGCATGTCAAATTTCGGATACCCTAGTTTAAGTGGAATTTATCTTCGTTCACTTACATTTATCCCAGACTACCTTAAATACGACAAGTTATCCAGCTAGGCTAAAAACCCGACTACACCCACTGGTTATTTTACAGGTCCTGATTCAATACAATTCAATTTATTTTTGTATAGCGCCTTTCACAACAGAGTCACTCCAAGGCACTTTACATCGGCGAGTTGTGATACAGTACAGCATCACAAAGGATAAAAAAAAAATACAAAAACAGGGAAATGGAAAGACAAAGAAATGAATGAAAGAAAGCCAGGTGACAATGGAGGAGAGGAACCAAAAACTCCCAAGAAGAGAGAAAAAAAACCTCTGGGGGTCAGAGGTCAACTCACTGCCCAACCCCCCCGGGCATGCTAACATTATAAAAAAAGAAGGAGTGGGTTTGCTTGGGAAAAGAAAGGTGTAGACTGTGATCAGGTCAAGCCAAAGTCCGTAAATGAGTCTAATCTGTATTGATTGACAGAACTATAGACCAATAAAGAACTGAGAGCCTCCTTCTTAGTTCCAGGTGAACAGTGCCATGTTTGTATTCCCCAAGTGGCTTCACTGAGGGCAAAATGTCAGCATGAGTCAGTCCTGGAATAGGACTCCTCCAGCAAAAACGCTTGTGTATCTCGTAAAGGGAATATCATAGAAAGAACATTTATTCTGAAGACTCTACCGAGTCCAATGTCCTAAATATCCCCAGGTCATCACTCCAGCCCTGTAGAACTAAGAGTTTCGAATTTCAGCCAAACTAAAGCTAAATTCATATAAAAAGTCCCCAGACTCTGCTTCCTCCTTCACGTTCCTTCCTCGGGCTGAGCCCGGCCAGGCCCCAAGGGTGCTCGCCATCAAGCCCCACCCCCAGGCCTGGCTCCAGGGGGGCGCCCCGGTGACCCGCGTCCGGGCCAGGGAAAACGTGAATCTATGTTATTATAGATATTCTATAATACTATATATTCTACAGTCCATTGAGACTATAGTTAAAATATGTGAGTAACAACAGGCTATGATTCCCAGTCTTGGAGGGCTGTCAAAATGACAGAAGATCTCTCAAAAGGTGCTTTACTTGCATAATTGATGTGGGCTTCAGTTCAGGAAAGGAGGTAAACTTACAGAAGCCCTTCTAAAGGAGAGGCTTCAGTTAGACACTACATTTCTGATTATGCAGCTGGAACTGATAATAAGCACTTATTAACTAGAATCTATATCGTGTGCATTTGAACGGTACTACATTAGGAATCGTCATTTCTAGAATGTTCTGAGCCCTGACAGCTGAGCCTTTTGTGGGTATAAGAATGTGTCAATGTGCTGTAGCACCAGCACTGTGCCGGAAAAGAGGGCTCCGTTACCAGCTCCGCAGAGCGAGCAGCACTCCTCACCATTCTAGATGGTTCTCCACGAAGGCCGACATGGGGCTGATCTGGACCGTGTACGTGTCATTGGCGGAGTACTCAAACAGGCCATAGTAAGGGTTGAACAGCTCCTGGGACAGCAGGAAGAAGAACTCCCGCGATGGACCGCTGTAGTCGAGACTGTGGAGGGGGGGGGGAATGTTCACTAAGCAGGGAATTCCTTCTAAAAACAGAAGGTCGGATACCTGACGTACTGAGACAGAATCTCTGATAATGTTAATCATCAAATGCACCAAGAGCTGAGCATCTATACGAAACCAGCCTTCATACCCTTCCTCTCCAACAAATGTGATGTAGAGCTTGTTCCTCTGGAGCTCCTTACGAGAGTAGGCCATCACCTGGTTGAAGGTGCCCTCCAGCAGGTGATCTCGTCTGATGATAAGCCTGGAACAGAATCATCGTTAGGATGCTGTGGAGCCTGACACATAGCCGGACACGCTAGACGTGACGTGGTCTTAGCGACACGGCAGGGAGCGAGGCGTTCCTCCGGTCAACGTTCCTATCAGGACAGGCCAAGCCAGGCCATGACTGAGAAGATCTAGCATAGAGCTTCACTGAAAAGCGATAAGACCTGCAAAAGTGTTTTCGTTTGGTCCTCACTTCATCAGATTATTAATGCTGTGTTCCATTTGAACTTGGAAGCTGGAAATATTCCGAGTTCCTAGTGAGAAATTTCAACTGGAATGCCCCTTGAAGTTGGAATTCTGACTGGGAAAGTTGGAAGACCCTTTGCAACCCTGAGCTCAGAAATCAAGATGGCTGCACCCTTTGTCAGCAGAAGTGAAAACTGTAGTTATATACTGTTTATTAGCACTTATCTCTATTTATGTTTCATTAAATCAGTCATACACACAGACTGTCCAGCTGCTATCTGTAGACATGTTGCTACAGTGTTTGCATGTGCAAAATGTGCTGTTATCAATTGGTATTGCTAACAATGGCGAACAATAAACCTGGCTTGAACTGGGACCTGTTTCAGAAAGCACAAGGTGTCCAAGCAGAAAATCCTACTGTTTGAAACAGGTCCCTGGTATTGCTAAGTGGCTTTCTGA
Source organism: Boulengeromyrus knoepffleri (assembly GCA_026770805.1). Taxonomy (NCBI): domain Eukaryota; kingdom Metazoa; phylum Chordata; class Actinopteri; order Osteoglossiformes; family Mormyridae; genus Boulengeromyrus; species Boulengeromyrus knoepffleri. The sequence goes on from JABJVO010000090.1 coordinate 1,213,127, forward strand.
CTTATTTTACTGACAAACAGTTAACTCGGGTGTGACATCATTCCCGGCTCCGACTTCCAACCTCCAAGGTCAATGGAACACAGCATAATATCCTCCCAAGGCATCCATTCACTTCCATCAGTCAAACTGGATTTGAATTTATAAACTTCTTTAGTGCTTGACTGGAATAGATTAAACCTTCTTAATGGTACAATATGCATCATCCATGCAGGATCTGACCCACAAATGTACTGTCTGGCTTGACAGGCCCTGATTGCTGCTCTAGGACCATAGGCCTACTAGCACAGTAGTGTCAATACTGGATTCAGTGACGGGGCTTACTTGATTTTCCCAGGCCCCTGGCCATAACCCTTGGCCTCCAGCTTCCTGTAGAAGTTCCGGAGCTTGGCCTCAAAGTCTCTGCGGTAGGGAGCCGGAGCCCTGGCCCTCTGCAGCCCTGCCAACACCGAGAAAGCCCACAGTCACCCAACTGCAGCTCAACGTCTCGGCATCAAGCCCCACACAGAGGCTGACCTGACAGTCAGAGAAAAGCAGCAGAGCAGAGCTGTAATCAGAAGAGTAACTCCATTACAGGCACTAGAGCAGTGCTTTTGTCGGTCACGTCCATTCACCTAAACAGCACACAGAGAGACGCGACTGGCCACGTTCTGGGGATCCTTTTTTAGCTCTGCTCATTTGCACTGGGTTTCTGGGAGTTCCAGCTTCTCCATTCATTACACTGGCATTATGGGACCTTTGAAGGCATACCTGGCGTTTGTGTTGTGACGGTTTGCTTTAGTCTTGTAGCAAAAATAAATAAATCGGTAGCTGCTTTGATGTTCGGTACTTTGGGAAAACTGACAGGAGAGGACCAATAGAATAATGATGCCAGTCAACAATGGAGTTATTTCCATCCATCCATCCACTTTCTGTATCTGCTTGTCCTGAGCAGGGACACAGGGGTCCGGAAGCTACGGGCAGGGAATTACCTTTTGGCAAATTTCAGAAATCCGGAAGGAGGAGGGTTAAGGAGACAATACTGTATACATTACATGCTGCTTGATGTGAACTAAACAATCTGCTGGCTTCTCCGGAGGAAATAATATTCCTGAAAATGGGTCATCACCATCATCATCACCGTCATCATCATCATCACAATCACTGTCATAATCCTTGTCATAATCATCATCATCATCATCATCATCATCATATTTACCGACCTGGGGAGTTTTGCGGTGACGAACCCGGCGAGCATCGTGGTGAAAAGCCAAACCCGGGGTGAAAGGGGTGTAGTGGGACGTAGGACATGATCTCCTCCTCAAACAGGCTGGGGTTGGGGTCCCAGAAAAAAAAGCAGACAGATTAATGGCAACAGAATCACTGGCAAGTCAAGCATGTCAGAGCAGTTTTTCGGTTGGTTAATACAAATGATCACTAATACGATGATCAGTGTCAGTGATCAATGTATGAAGATCATTGTCAGTGATCAGCGTATGATGATCAGCATATGATTATAAGTGTCAGGGATAAATGTATAATGATCAGTGTCAGTGATCAGTGTATGAGGATCATTGTCAGTGATTGGTGTATTATTATCATTGTCAGTGATCAGCGTATGATGATCAGCGTATGATTATAAGTGTCAGGGATAAATGTATAATGATCAGTGTCAGTGATCAGTGTATGAGGATCATTGTCAGTGATTGGTGTATTATTATCATTGTCAGTAATCAGTGTATGATGTTTATGATTATCAGTGGCAGTGATCAATATATAATGATTAGTGTATAATGATCAGTGTCAATCAGCATATTACGATTATTGTCAGTGATCAGTATGTGATGATCAGCGTATGATTATAAGTGTCAGGGATAAACGTATAAAGATCATAGTAATCAATGTATGATGACCAGCAGTGATCTGTGTATAACAATGTCAGTGATCTGTGTATGATGTTTATGATTATCAGTGTCAGTGATCAATATATAATGATTAGTGTATGATGATCAGAGTATGATGATCACTGCATGATGATCATTGTCAGTGATCAGTGTATGATGATGACTTTATGATGATCAATGTCCATGGGGGAATAAACTAGTTGCTTCTGCAGAGAGCTGCTCAAACTCAGTAGTAAGGATAATATGTGACCCCTTAAGAGCCTTCAAACCCTCAAACCGGAACCAGTCAAGGGAACCAGCAAATGGTTCAGATGAGCTCCTTCAAAGAGGTCTCACCTCAGAGAAGTCTCACCTCAGCAGCATGACCAGGTCTGCGTCACAGGACAGCTTCTCCAGGCCATGTGTGCCTTCTGTTCTGATGTAGTGGATCTTCTCCCTGCCACCGCGTGAGACACAGCATCCAGGGCACATCGTTCAAGGCAGACATTGCTTGCCAGCTCACTGTCGTGTTCTTACACTAATGCTGTCTTATGTCCAGCAAGTGACACAGTATATCACAGCCGTACTGTGTGAATGCTGTTTTACACAGAGTCATTACACAGATTCCTTAAGAACTAAAGCAATTCATATGAAAGAATTAAAGCCATGGATTCCTGATACCAAGTCTGCTGTGTATTTTGTTGACGTGTCAGCATGTTCTGCTGTAGTTCGACGACTGGTCCTGCGTACCTCAGTGTGTGGTTCCTGGACAGACTGGTCTGCCGCTCTTGAAGCATCTCCAGGATGTTGGGCTGCCGCAGAAATGCCACGATCTTGTCATTGTAGGCTGGAGAAATAGAGCGGAGCTAAAGCCACGTGGAGTCCAGTGCCACAGCGGACGGCTGTACGAAGCATCTGGCCAAGTGCCTTGGATAGAAGCATGGGGGCTGTGACCCCCAAGGAGATGCTGCAGCACCTCAGGCACTCGGGTGGCAGCGTGGGGGCTGTGACCCCCACGGAGCACCTCAGACATCGCTGTTTCAGGGTGAGTTACATACATTAACATCCCAAACTTCAAGCATGACGCCGGGTTTCAGTAAATTATAAACAGACACAAACAGACTGCATATAAATGGTAATACTGTGAGGGCATCACTGCAGATGCCGCAGAGGGCCTGACCACGGACTGTGTGTGAATTCTTGTGGGCAGATGGGAGAACTGAGGACAGCGCCACCATGAGGGCTGAGCCTCATATAATAACGGTCAACTGCAGGTGCTCGTCCATCTGCAGGCTCCCTGAGCACAAATCCCCGGGGTCACCGGTGTGCTTGTGATGCACTTGGCTGTCACCAGAATGACAATAGCATGACCCCCCCCAATCAGCATGGCACCCCGGTGGGGAAGCAGAGCCCAGCCCCTATACCCAATACAATGCAGCATAAATACAGGTGGAACCTTCCAGAACATACCGACAGGAACGGCGGCATCCTGCTGGTGCTGGGTCCGTATGGCTGCCACAAGGCTGTTACCAGGCCTGGCCAGCAGGGAGGCGCCGCGGCTCCGGGACACCTCTGATGCCTGTAGGGCAAAGGGGCCGTTGGGGGTAAACAGAGCCACCATCTTTATGAGTAGTGCTGGGGTGGTGAGTCTCATTTAACAGGCAACCAAGAGAGTTTCACAATTTTACTGTGTGATGCAGAGCCGCATCGGCGCATGAGTCATGGCAAAAATCTGTCCTGCATTTTTTGCAATCTGCACCCCTCCCCATGTATAGAGAGGTAGTGGGCATGCAGACACACGCAAGCCCCCAGGTAGGGCACACACACACATACGCTCAGCAGACACGCATGGAGCGCTGGGACAGACTCCTGCGAGGCAGAGCATGCAGAAGACAGCAGCACAGCGCTGGGGAAACACCAGCTCGCATTTATGTGAGGACAAGAAACAATCAACGATACTTATGAAGCTTAAATCCTAACATAAATTTGGAAAAATATGGAGGACCAAGGATCTTTTATGTGAGTAAAACCTCTGTCTAGTGGCATGAATTGGTGCGGCTCCTGGGGCCACCAGAATCCCCCCCCCACCGAACCGCGTACCTCCCCTGCGCTGTAGCTGCGCAGTCGCTGCAGGTGCTGCCTGTGCATCAGGTGGTTGGGCAGACGGCCGTTCTGCAGCGGGATACGAGGATCTATGAAGGTTGTCGCACGGCTGTTATGGTCCACGAAGAACGACTAGAGATGAAAAGAGGGGAGATGAGGGTTGGAGAGCTGGCACCCATGTGACCGGCGAGGCTCCCATGATGCAGCAGCTGCAGGACCACAAAGCAGACGCGCCTTCCCTGGGAGGGGATTCCCACTCCCCCCTAGGATAGTCTGATTTGTAGTGGCGTTCATGTGCTCTCATGTTGTATTTATGATTGTCCCGACATGACCTGAAGGCAGGGTATCACTTTGTGCTTGTGATGGGGGTTGGTGGCTCAAGCCTTGTTATTATATCTTTAGTTATGCTTTTTGTTGTTATTATTATTACCACCATGAGGGAATAAAGATGCACCCTTACATTGCCCCATAAATCATTTGCAGGTAAGCATAGTCCTATTGTTTTTTATCTATTAACAAAAGGCATACACAATACAACAGGTATTTAAGAAATCTGAAAACACTAGTTTTAATTAATGTGGTGATATCATTCAATGAAGAATGTGATTGGTCAAAGAAGAAAAACGTAAGCCCCTCCTTTTTGACCCACTAAAACCAGGAGGACACTGTGCTCTATACGCGGAAGACCCTGTCACGCCCACCTTGCATGCGGAAGACCCTGCCACGCCCACCTTGCATGCGGAAGACCCTGCCACGCCCACCTTGCATGCGGAAGACCCTGTCACGCCCACCTTATATGCGGAAGACCCTGTCACGCCCACCTTGCATGCGGAAGGCCCTGTCACGCCCACCTTGCATGCGGAAGACCCTGTCACGCCTACCTTGCATGCGTAAGACCCTGTCACGCCCACCTTGCATGCGGAAGGCCCTGTCACGCCCACCTTGCATGCGGAAGGCCCTGTCATGCCCACCTTGCATGCGGAAGACCCTGTCACGCCCACCCTACATGCGGAAGGCTGTGTCACGCCCACCCTGCATCCACAAGGCTCTGCCACGCCCACCTTGCATGTGGAAGACCCTGCCACACCCACCTTGCCCTGCTGGTCGCTCTTGATCTCCCAGCCGCGCGGCAGCTCCAGCTGCGGGTCGGCGAACATGTTGAGGAAGGCCACCAGGTCGCGGTTGTGCTGGTAGCGCTCAAAGCTGCGCGCGTCCCGTCGGATCTTCAGGATCATGTGCTTCAGACAGGTACTGCTGGTGAACAAGCGGTAGGCGGCCTGCAGCCAGGGACAGAGCCACGTGAAAGTGCTGAAAGTGCCAGTCCGCTATGGTGTGCAACGTCAAACACGTGTCGTGCCATTCTCAGGGCACAGTCGCTCTGAGCTGGTAACGGTCATTCTGGCCTACTTATGGAAATCACGGCTAAGCACTCAAATGGGAAACAGTGATTACAGTATAAGCACTAATGGCCACTTTGGAGCCTTGAGGGCTGTTTGTGTAGGCTGATTAGCACAGGCAGGGACGTGGGGGAGGGATGTGGTCAGGGAGGTGGGGGAGGGATGTGGGGAGGGAGTTATGTCGGGGGGGGGCTGACTCCTCACATAGTTGGCGTGGAGGACAGTGAAGAACTCCGGGTGGCTGATGAACTTGACGGCAGGACACTGCAGCAGCATTGTGATTTTCTGGCTGCTAATGGGGGACGAAGGACCGTCTCTTCTCAACTCTGAAAGGCAAAGGGACAGGAGAGGTTATGGGGACACAGCTATGTGCAGGGGGCGGGGACACAGTCAGATGAGGGGGC
>JABJVO010000090.1:1230538-1241878 GCA_026770805.1 Boulengeromyrus knoepffleri
CGGCACGGTGTTTGCGTTGGAGTGGGGGGGGGGGTGGGTTGTATCTCAGCCTGTTTTGATTTATTGTTTGGGGCTACAACCCCCCAATCCCCCCCCATAATTTACGCCCATGGCAATGCGATACACAAAACAACAAAACGGTTCTGTGGGAGAAGAGGGAGACTGTTGACACTGGGGCAGGGAGGAGGATGCTGTTCAGACTGCGGTCGATCATGGACAATGTCGCTCACCCACTTCACAATGTTATGGTCGAACAAAAGAGCACATTCAGCTGCAGGCTGCTCAACATAAAATTATCCAGCATCTCAGGAAGACATTGCCTTCAATGGTCATCAGCCTGTACAACTAGCGAATCAATCTGGGTACATGCACAACAATATCTATTTTTTATCAATATGCCTATTTATTTTTCTTTCTAGAGAAATATTTACTGTACTTACTGTTATATTCACCCAGCAATTTATTACTGTCTCCATGTGTTATGCTTAATTTTATACTTATTTTGTTATATGTAGTACTGCGTATTGTCTATTTTTGTCTTTTGGTGTGGTTGTGTGCAGTCTGTAATCACAAACAGTCTGTAATCACAAACAATTTCCCCAAGGATAATACAAGTTTTCCGATTCTGATTCAGAGTATATTACTAACATAGTAAGAACCCAATAAGAGAGATAGCAGGATCAAAAACAAGTGAGAAAGTACGAGCATCTGGGATACACAAGATATCGGCGATGAAGCTCATCAAAGATGAAGGTATAGCAGGTCAGTGGTTGGAGGGCTAGTTGAGGTGTGCCTGGAACAGATGGGTCTTGAAATGTTTCTTGAAGGTTGAAAGGAAAGGGTGTGATCGACTGTGACTGGGTAACTTGTTTCACCATCAAGGATCATGCATGAGAAATGCTGGTGTTTTGGAGATTTATATTCAAGAGGTGGAGGGATCTTAAGGCAGCACCGGTTAGCTGAGCAAAGAGGGCGAGACATGATGTTGGTCTTGATAAGCGGCTCCGTGGAAGTAGGTGCTGTTCTGTCAACACTCTGAAAACCAGCACCAAGGAACTGAAGTTGATGTGAGAACCCAGAGGGAGCCAATGAGGAGAGACAAGGAGGGGTGTAACGTGAGAGTATTCTGGCAGATTAAATACCAGACATGCTGCCACAGCTTGAATCATCGGTAGCGGTTTGACACCACAAGCTGGTAGCCTGTCAGCAAGGAGTTGCAGTCTCCTAGTTCTGACATGACAGGTGCCTGGCCTAGAAGTTGAGTTGCATATTCTGACAAATAAGACCTGATCTTCTTGATGTGAATCTACGAGACCGGGAAACATGGGCTAGGTGGTCAGCAACAGATTGCTAGTCATCTATCATTACTGCAGGTTCCAGGCAGACATTGACAGAGACAACGCTGATGATCGACGCTGTGCAGTGATGCTGTAGGGCTGGTGGGACCTTACTGAGGTTCAACTTGACCCCATAGTGCACATGAGCTGTTTTGCAATTATAAAGAATAATAGTGATTTAACAAGGGCCTAGACGCGATAAAACACCGATTTTTTTCCATCATCAGCTGATGTCCTGCTTATCCTGGGGAAATCAGATTATATGTGCCGCTATCAGGAAAATATCACCATGACATATTTCTATTGAGATGTATGTTGGAGCAAGGGAAAGAAATCTCTATCCCAATGTTTTACCATAGGTTCCTATTACGCTAAAGACAAAAACTGTGAAACTTTTGTTTTTGTTGGAATTTTCTTTTAAAAAAAGTTTTTTTTAGCTGAGTCAGCAAAATGTTTTTGAGTTTGGTAAGTAAACCTTTGGAATTACAATTCCCCTGAAGCAATTCACAAATCAAACATATACCTGCAGTAATTACCTGCAACTAGATTAATTATCAGTATTTTTATTTAAGAAAATGTTTTATCAGTGGTAAAGCCCTGTGTTCTGTAATGACTTATACATTTTTGAAGAGCTGAAAGGCATTTTCATTTTGAAGACTCAATAAACATTATGTTTTAGATGAAAAAATAATTTCACTTCAGGAGAATTGCTGTGACTGCATTCTAACTGCTACAACAAGTTTTAAAATGATCTTTTCATTCCTATTCATATTTCATTACTTGAGACCAAGTTATAGCCTCGATTAGTGCCAATTTTATTCAGAATTTCAGACATTAGCCTTCGTTAGTCAGCAAACATACAGTATATGCCATAAAGCTTAAGCTTGTTATCCTAATCCAGAGCTGTTTGCTGATGAAAACAATTGTTGCTTAAATTTGTTCAAATGGGGAAACTGTTCACTGCCTGCAGGACATCTCAAAGCTTCCTCAATGACCTCAGCCAGGAGAAAGAGTTAGTGGTGCCCCCCTTCTAGAGGATTCTAGGGTTTTTTAAGGTGGGGGAGCATAAGAAGGGCCATAATTCATACAGAGGGGCCAACCAATGATATGTTTTGATCTGGTAAATGGCAGGGGTGGGGACACTCTGGGAGCCAATCAGCATTCAGCTGGGGCCAGTGCCCCTGTGGCTCCGCCCCTGTATGCCCCATGCACCCCCCACCAACATTTCCCCTCACCAAAGGTATCAAGTGTACCACAGCCCTGCAGATTTCTCATTGTGTCCCAGTATTCATCTGATGAATGAAAGCCATTGTTTGTGTGAAAAAATCACATGTTTATACTTCAGAAGCTTCCACAGAATTCATGTTTATTGCATAACAGTGCATCACATGAATCTGAGACCAATAGAATCCATCAGTTCCAGTGGTGACAGGCAGCTGGCTCCCAGCATGTGAGTGTCTGGTGATGTCAGCAACATTTAACGACATCCTCGACTTTGTAGGGCGGCTGCACGTGGCTGACTGACTCAGAACGCAGGTGTGTGGCAAGCGGAGCTCAGCGGAACGCTGAGCTCGACATGTGGGCCTGACGTCCCGGTGACAGACATCGTGTGCTATGTCACCCGAGACCTGTTTCTGCCTCTGTGTCACGGTGCCGAGATGACAGTAAATAAATTAACAACACAAGCCCCAGAGCAGAGATGTTCTGCACAGGGATCAGGCCTGTTAACCCTCGTGGGATTCAGCTAGATGAAATGTGCCCTTTGTGAGCCAGGCTGGTGACTCCATTCTCTTCAGATGTGACTTTGTTCATCAGTCACTCCTGGCATGCAGGAACATTTTTAGTCAAACTTTGCACATGGATCTCTGTACTTTTGCCCAATTGATGAAAAGTCTCTAAACTGTTCCCTGGATGATGGGGATCTTCTCTATGTAAGATGATAACAAGGAAAAGTAGCTAAGAACCATAACTTAAGAACTTTAGTTAGCGGTATAGACGGGGCCCCAGCTGAAAGATGATTGGCCCCCGGAGTGACCCCTCCCCTGTCACTCACTGATTCAAAAGTATCATCGTTAGACCCTTAAAAAATCCTATGGTGGCCCCTGATCTTGATTAATTAGTAAAAGCTAATGAAGAATATTTTGATGTTTTTGAAAAGGTTTTTCCCGTACAATATTAAATATCCACTATATGAACAAAAGTTTTGGGACACACATCTTTATCATTGAATTTGGGTGTTTCATTCAGACCCATTGCCACCACTGTATAAAATCAAGCATCTAGCCTTGCAGTCAGGTTTACAAACATTTGTGAGAGAATGGGTCACTCTGAAGAGCTCAGTGACTTCAAGCCCGCTACTGTCATAGGATGCCCTGCAAGACATTCGCAGTCATATGTAAGAGATATTATTGTTTTTCAGGAACAACAAAAACTAAGCCACAAAGTGGGAGACCATGTAAAACAGGGCTATTCAAATCAGGCCCTCAATTCCAAATCCAGGCCTTGTTTTCAGTTCTGCCAGGTAGTTAGTTTAATAATTACTGATTCTGATTGGTCAGAGGCTTCACACAGGTGAAGGAAGGCTGGAAAATCAGCAGGGCTCGGCCCTTGAGGACCGTGAGTTGAATGGCCCTGATGTAAAGTAACAGAGCGGGACTGCTGAATGTAGAGTTCCAAACATCCTCTGGCATTAACCCCAGCACAAAACTGTGCGTCAGGAGCTTCATGGAATGGGCTTCCATGGCCGAGCAGCTGCATGCAAACCTCACATCACCAGTGCAATGCCAAGCGTCGGATGGAGACGTGTAAAAAGAGGCCACTGGACTCTGGAGCAGTGGAAACATGTTCTGTGGAGTGAGTAATCACGCGTCTTTGTCTGGCAGTCTGATGGACGATTCTGGGTTTGGCGGATGCCAGGAGAACGTTACCTGCCTGACTGCATGGTGCAAACTGTAAAATTTGGTGGAAGAGGGATAATGGTATGGGGTTGATTTTCAGGGATTGGGCCTTAGTTCCAGTGAAGGGAACTTTTAATGCTTCAGCATATCAAGATATTTTGGACTATTCTATGCTTCCAACTTTGCAGCTTGGGGAGGCCTTCTTCCGTTACAGCAGGACTGTGCCCCAGTGCACAGCAAAGTCCACAAACACATTATAGCTGCAGAGGGGGAATCAAATCCATATTGATGCCTGCAGATTTAGAATGGGGTGTCATAAAAGTTCCTGTAGGTATAATGGCCAGATGTCCAAATACTTTTATTATATTATATTTATTATTACCCTGCATCCCAGAGATGGCTCGGAGATTAGCACTGTTGCTGCACAGTTTGCATGCTCTCTCACATGTCGTGTGGGTTTCCTCCTACAGTTAGGTAAATTGATGCTTCTAAACTACCTTTAGTGCGTGAACACGTTGCCTGGCATCCTGTGCCAGGTTTCCCCTGCCTTGTGTTTCTCAGAATAGACTTCAGGTATGCCCTGTGACCCTGTGCTGGGTAAGTTATGTAACATGGCTGGATGATCCAGCATGCATATTAAAACAATGGCTTTTAGAGTATATTGCTGTTGCCAGGTTATTACATTTAAAATAATAAACAAACAAAGAAAAAGACAAATGAGCAAACAAACAAATACATAAATTCTGCATTCACCACAAATCTAATTTATTATTATTATTGTTGTTGTTTTTATTATTGTTATTATTGTTGTTTTTGTTGTTATAATTATTGTTGTTGTTATTGTTGTTGGTGTTGTTTTGTTAGATCTTTCCTTAATAGGTATTTCCTTAATATTCCATGATATTCCGTTTTTCAGGATTCCATTTCTGTACTATGTACTATTTAAAGTGTTGCACTAGAGGCGCCAGAAAGGGAGGGAAAGTTAGGACAATTCCAAGGGCCCCTGTGTTTACTTGTTTGCACAATATTTACCGTTCTTGCTCCTTGTCTGTTTTGCTCTATATATGTTTGTATGCTCATCTGTGCTCTGCATACCTTTGCTGCTGTATGCACAAGAATTTCCCTTTGGGATCGATAAAGTTTATCTAATCTAATCTAATCTAATCTAATCTAAATGACTAGCTGATCCATGGGCTGTTCTCAGAAAGCTGTCTGCTGCATACTTTAGCCATCAAGGCATTTGCCAGTGAATTTCTTGGGGGGGGCTAGAGTTGGACACTCCTGGGGATGCTATTGGTCATGAGGCTCTGTTAGAGGCCGTACACACATCCCTTAACCCACAATAGCCTTAAACGAGGGAATAACTGTTCCAGTGACTGACATTATGGGACATTAACAGTGACAAGGTCCTTTTTCCAGGGACTTGGTTCCATTAGGGATTTGTTGACAGGACAGCAAGATGGACGAACACATCCGAATGAAAATAATTGTGAAACAGTTGGTGTGTGGTGAGGCAAAGATGGCTTTATGTGCAAAGATGACTACTTACGAACAGCAGTGAAGGCAAATATTTATCCTTGCAGCATGACTCACTTTAAATGTTCTCCATATTGCATCCAAAAATCTTTTAAACTCCTTGGGATTTTTTTTTCTTATATAAAACAAAGGAGAACACGATGGCCGGCGACTGTCAATATGCTGCAAATTCAGAAAACACAAAGTCTGAAAACACACGCAAAACAAAACCATTGCAAATGCACTCACAGCACAATGGAAGTGAGCCACGAAGGAACAATGAAATAAGATGGACCATTAGGGCTGAGTGGTATATGGAACGTTTACAGTATATTGATTTTTTAAATGATATATAGAATGAGAGCATACTGTTCCTATCGATATAATTTTATCGTGCATTAAAATTTGGGCTCTGATTTAATATTTGCTGTTAATTAAGCTGAGTTATTCTTGATCAGAGCAGCCTTCTTTGTCGGGCAGAACCCCAACTTTCCCTCACTTCAAAGATGAAAGCGAGACCTGGGACAAGCAGGGTAGCTGGGCTCTCTCTGCTTGGACCCCCACTTTTTTCCCACACGCTGTACACAGTGCGCATACCAGACTGTTTTAATTTATGAGTGTCAGCATTGTCGTGGTACAGTACTGAGTGTAAAATGCTGAAATGTCAGTATATGTAGTTGCACAGGACAGCGGTAGGCACCTTAGCATAGTGTGTGTCTGCCTGCCCAGCTTGCTTTCTGTGTGTTGTTTTGAGTTTGAGTTGTTTTGACATTTCTCTTTGCATCTGGACGCCAGTCTCCTCATTTTTGCAAAACAAAATACTTTTATAATCGTGCACAACACTCGAGCACAGAGAAATGTAGACGCGATGTCATTCATAAATGGGTTATTTTTTCTATTGCTCAGCAATGAGAAAAGAAATTGCTAAAATTTCAAGAATTTGCCAAATTTGTAGTTAGAAAAGATTATTAGTTGCTATGGAAGGTCAAAAAGTTGCTAAGTTGCCAACAATGTGGAGGATGCATTGGGGGCACAGTTTGGATCAGCTTTGTCATACTGTTAGCCAATGAGATCGGGTCTGTCAGAGGTGGGGCGTGGTTTGTACTGTGCCGGAATATGTGATGTGGTGTAGACATGCTCGAAAATGCAGTGCGTGTGAGGTACATGCAAAGCACCAGTTAGGGAAGGTGGTTCAGATTGAGGAGCGGCAAGCCGGTGGTGCACATCGTTTTCGGAAACCAGAGTTATTGCAGCTGACACTGTAATGACAATGTAATATTTTCATGAATTTTAATCCTCATATTTCCCAAGATGTACTAGATTGCACTGACATGATCAGTTTGCATCCAGTCAGTGTCCTGCCCCCCCCACGCGGTTAAGTTGGAGCCTCCCATCACTAACTTTGCACTCCATTGCAGAGTTGGTGCCCCTCCCCCCCTTGCCTATTTAGTGACCACCATTGCTAAGGAGTGCAATTGGCACCCTTTGCCTAGTCATTCTTAGGGGACATGAATAATGTAGTAGTACATGCTTACATAATGTGTTAATTAACCAGTAACTAAGTGTTTGTTACATACTGATCCCATGCTTGTTCATCATTAATCAATCATAACAGTTCATGCCAAATACTTTATTAGTTAAGACTTAACTAATTAGTTAATAATAGTAAGACCACTTGAGGGAGCAAAAATGAATTCCTCAATTAACAATTTATTTACTACTCAAGAACAAATCATGAACTAATACAGGGTTCTCCATGAAATGCATGAACTGTAATGGTTGTTAAATGATGAATGAACTTGGGATTACTATGTAATAAACACTTAGTTATTGGTTAATTAATGCATTAAGTAAGTGTGTACTACTACATTATTCATGTCCCCTCAAGTAAAGTTACCGGAAAATCGATTTCAATTTTTAATTACATCCATGTCTGTATGGTTTTCAAAATATTTAATGACACTTGCTAACCTGACAAACCATAATCTAGATGAGACCAATGTCTAGATTTGTCTAGATCAAGGTGACCTATCCAGACTCAGTCTACTAGCTGTGTAAGGTCTATATTAATAACTATTCTTAGTTAATCAAGGTTTCTGTTAACCGACCACTGAAATCCACACCTCCAGGCAATGTGGCCAAAAAAAATGCCCTTGCATAATACATCTGCATTCCTTTTGTTCCTTCCATGTTGATCTTGCCATACTTTTTTATGAAAGAGCCTTGGGCTACCCAGCAGGTTCCTCCAAGTCTCACGTTTTATCCCTCATCCAGTCGCTAGAGTAAAGTAGCCTTGCCAGCTACCTCCCTTTGTGGTCTATAAGCAACTGGCAGGCCAGTATTAAAATCCCGTACAGCATATTGCAAAATAATACCTGAAGGAAACCATGGGGAGAACACGCAAACTTCAGGCACTTTCAAACCCACACCCCAGAAGGCATGAGGTAACACTACTATCCACTGAGACTGTATACCACCTATAAATTCATTAGTAAACCAGCATATTTTTAAACGTAAATATGCACACTGTGCACTGTTTTTACCTGGCTTTGTTTTGTGCCAAGAGATGTGAAGTTGAGAAAGCAGGATCAGTCAGTTCCAAAAGCCCAAGAGAGAAATCACCAAGTCAAGAAAAGGATGTGAACTGGTCACCTTCCTACCACAGACACGAAGTCAACAGAGCCATACACGCTCGAAATGTGTCACCAATACTGTTTCCTGAAACCTGTTTCAGGAAATTATTTCCTTCTTGAGTTCTACTGGACTACATGTGCACTCCTGGAGCTCGAGATTTTATGTAATAACCAAGTAAAGTATGCTTTTACCATTTCCTTTGTGAAATGGGACACTTTCCTTTGCAAACAGTGATACTAGGAGTGGATAGGATGGCCCATGACATTCAGTCGCACTCTGGCACTTTCTGCCAGAACACGATGACCTTGACCCAACCGCTTCAGCTGAGTATGGCAAGTGAAGCAGGAATGGCTGAGGCGTACCCAAAGGCTCCACTTCTGCTTAATGGCCTCTGTGTTTTACAGAGAGCTCTTTTGGTCTTATTGTGTGTACTGTTGCTGTCACCCTCAGTGGCCCTTCTACCCTTGGGGTGGTTAAGCCCTTGAAACAGAATAAAAAAGCATGTTTTGGTGGCTAGCCAATTAGCAGATCTATTAACGAGGGATTCTATGCATGAGGTGAGGCTCTGATCTAAATCGAGGTAACCTGTGATACATTTATTAGAGCCTTAATTCGATATGTGATTTCAGTCCATACCAGTCATGGTCCGATTCTTAACTCCTACACTAAAGTTCAGATTGTTGTGCAATATATTTAACCCTGTTCAAATGCAGATGAATTTCTGCATGATCTTTGAATAGTCAATGCCACAATATAGACCTGTAAATCTTGTTCTGTTTTGCCGTAACTCCCAGGAGTCAGTGGTTCAAAATACACTTATGCAGTCAAAACTTGGCAGCTCCTGCCAAGCCGAAAGCTACCGTGTCCCTCCAGAATTATCATGGCAGAAGAGCTGCCCACTAATCTTGGCATTATTTAGGTGGGAAAAAAAAGCGAACGTCTTTGTCATTTTGTGAATGTTGCAACCATGTGTTTATCATTATTCTCCAGGGCCCTTAATTTGAAGCGGAACTCTTTATCCGATCATTTGTGTCTTGCTACGACTGGGTCAGAATTTATATTCTGTGATTTCATGCTTCTGTACTACGGGAGTGTCCTAAAAGTACTTGAGACAGAAGTAAATGGGATACTCAGCTATACTTAAAGGCACTAAAATGGCGATGGTACAAATCCTTATCATGCAAGAAAGGCTCACGATGAAGGTGAAGGTGCAAGGGCATTACCTCAGTTCATCTATTTCCAATATCATGGTCCATCAGCCACCAGGGGGAGGGAGGGAAACCGCCAAACATGAGGGTGCATGCCCAATGAGGTGCATGCCCAATGAGGTGCATGGCCAATGAGGTGCATGCCTAATGAGGTGCATGCCTAAGGAGGTGCATGCCCTTTTGAGGTCTGCCATTTTGTTCATGACAAGAAAACTTGCACTCCTAAACTAAGCCTATTAACAACCAATCAGTAACTTAGTGTAGATCATTAGACACACTTCATTGGCAAAGTTACTTTCTGCACCAAGGTATGTTGAGAAGCTTCTCAGAGTAAGTAATTACAGTTGCTGGATCGGTTTATGTTTCATTATCATTGTTAAAAAAAAGGTCAATCGTGATGTTGCATCAAATATCAGTGGCAGGATTTACATAAGTATTTAAAAATAACCAGGGCTTTTCGCATCCTATTTGATATCTATCATTAGGCCCATCAAAGAATGTATCCATCCATCTTCTTTTCGCTTACCCAGGATAAGGTAGTGTGTGTGTGTGTGTGTGTGGGCAGCAGGCGGGACGGGGGCTTGCAGCCTATCCCAGACAGCATAGGCCACAAAGCAAGGGTATATCCTCTTGGGACATACATACACACTACCCCACAGACCACACACACACACACACACACACACAATGGGAAATGCTAATTCACTAAACTGCTTGTCTTTGGATTGTGGGACTAAACCCACACAAAGAGGGGAAAACATGCAAACTCCACAAACACCGCAATTATATCAAGACCACTAATAATGGTTTTCGGGAGAGTGGGATAATTTAGAGTAATCATGACTGCTGAAGCCTGACGTAGAGAAGTCTTCTTACTGGGTGAATCCCATACTTGAGCCAGTGGCCTTAATTCTCCCACATGATGTATCGTGCTTACATGAGTTGTCCCAGCCTTGTTTTTCATTAGTCATAATTCAAGACAGATGGGCTACCCACCCAGGCCTGAGATCCTCCTACTGACATCTCGACTGAACTTTAGCGGGTACAAATGTCCCAATTATCCCTGCTTGGTATTGGTGTGCTAAGTGCTGCTGAGGCAGGACAGCCAGAATTTCAGAGAAGTTTGTGATGAAACCTGTATTACACAAGACTCCCCTGCCCGGCAGAACTGGGGGAAAGAATCTTTTAGCTTTCTGAGTAAAAATCCTCACAGCACATTCACAGTAAATAACTAATGGGATTTTTTTTGTCAAAATGATCACTTTTTTGTGGTGTTAATTACATCTGGTGAAACTTAAAAAGTTTCCAAAGCAGCACAGCTGTAAGTTATTTATACCTTCAAGTCAAGACATAAGACACCAAAATGATGAGGTGGCCGAGTGGTTAAGGCGATGGACTGCTAATCCATTGTGCTCTGCACGCGTGGGTTTGAATCCCATCCTCGTCGAGTTCTCTTTCTTTAATCGCCCCTTGGGGACAAATAAAGTCATTTGAATTTGAATTGAATTGAATACCTGTCTGACACCTGCTAATATAAGAGAAAGGTTGATTGATACACTTTTTATATTATCCACGACAGTACAAAGAAGTCACTGTCGGAATATATTACTTTCCCTCAAAGTGTGGTTTGAATATTCAATAGTATTTAATTGGAAATAAATTGTGTGTCTGCATTTTTGAGGGAATCCCTTGTTCACTCGTTGAACACTGAAAACCTTTGTGTTTCAACCTGTCTTTGAGTAAGCAGCA
>JABJVO010000090.1:1241978-1254276 GCA_026770805.1 Boulengeromyrus knoepffleri
ATTTTTGAGGGAATCCCTTGTTCACTCGTTGAACACTGAAAACCTTTGTGTTTCAACCTGTCTTTGAGTAAGCAGCAGATGGATGTTTGTGATCTCAGATAGCAAGGTTTTGACACAGGTCATCTCAAGAGGGCTCGGGAATCAGATATTAGCTAAATATGTTGAGTTTTCTTTTTCAAGGCGCATGACCACCGGGATATTGACGTGCTCCTATGATTCCACAGAAAGGACAATTGTTTTAGCAAAACGTTTTGGTTTTACAGTGATTGTTGACATTCTTTTACTATCTGTATATTTTTGACATTACTATCAGTATACTTTCGACATTATCGTGCACCTGTGTCTAGGAACATGCCTGTTTGCTGAACTGCTGATTGCTTACAGAGTCACTGTTTTTTTTTTTTATCGGAAAGTCTGGTAGCTACATAATTGTCAAAGAACTTGTCGTGTAAAATGAAAATAGAAACAGATTGTGGTATAACAGGAATATGGGAGCCATCTCAGTGAGCCGTTTGTTGCGAGGGCTTTATTTATTTAACGTTTATTCATTGGTTCCATTGACGCCAGTGCTGACGCCTGCGACGGACATCGGAAGGCGGTTAGCGATAAATGCCGGCCACTGAGAGCGAACCGACGACAAAAGAGCTCCTGCCCATTTCTTACTCATTCTCACGATGACTTGAGCCTACGGGAGAAGTATGAGTAGTGCATGAAAGAGCTTCCACCTCCATACCAGCTGTTTACATAGACGAGGCCAACTGAGTCTCGCTAATTCTCGATTGAGTCTTGAGTGAGACAGATCACGGTGGCGGCAACACGGATCAGGTTATTCCCAAACAATCAATCTCCCGATCTGTATCCATTAGGGTGACCCTAATTAGATGACTCTAAGAAGGAGGACACCTGTGTTCGAAACAGAGGACTAAGGCTCAAAAAGGAGGCTTCCATAGTACGTGTGTGCGGGTGTTTCGCGTTTTTTTGTGCAAGCAGGGGTGGGGGAGAGCAGTGTTAGTTGTTGGTGGGGAGGCGGGTAGGGGGGAGGGAAAAAGGAGGATGAGGGGGCTAAAAGGAAGACACCCAAAAGCAGTCGTGACAGAGGGCTGGAAAACTGATCTGTCCAGACAAAATCCAGACAAGTGCTTCTGGGTCAGAGGGAACACCAATCGAAGCAGAGATGCCCAAGACCTTCCTCTCTCCAGCCACCTCCTTCAGCTCTTCTGGGGGATTCCACAGTGTTCCCAGGCCAGCTAAGAGATATTATCTCTCCAGTGTGTCCTGGGTCTACCCCGGTGTCTCCTCCCGGGTGGCATATGCCCGAAACACCGCCACAGGGAGGAGATTCCCAGATGTCCCATGGAGTAGGATCAATTTTTCTTTAAGTTCAAACCAAATTTATCATCTTTCTGAAACAAACAATTGTTTTTTTTTAGACTCGGCCCACCGGTAAAAGTGAATCTACAGCTACTCGGTGAATGTAAGGCACTTTAAATTGTCTGAGAAGCTTGTCCTGCCGCTCTGTCGGAATGATCTCCTCTGGTTTTTAAATCCTTGGTGATTCTACTTTATAGTCTGAATGATACACAGTGATTAAACTGCAAAAGTGCTGGTCTGTCCTGATTCAGATGTCAAAAGGGGAGAGAGATAGAAAATAAGGTGCAATAAAAAGAGATAAGTGGAGTGTTCTTATTATACAAGCACTGATCATATCTTTTTTTCCCCCACAGTCCATAACTGCGGATTATAGGTCTGGTCATGTGATTAGACATTAGTGAGCAGGCAGAATATTAAAGCCAGGACTGAGACTCTAGTGTGGAGCAAAACAGCCCACAAGTTCACTTAATTCTGCCCTGCAGTTTTCATACTGAATCATAGGAAAATATTTCTTGGAAAAATGACTAATTTGTGATAAATATATAAATATGCACATTATATAATATGCAATATGTCTGTTTATATTATATTTGATATAGATATTAATTTATTCATGTTGACTCTCTTTTAATAGTGACAAATAAATTAATTTAAAAATCCATTATTATTATTATTAGTAGTAGTAGCAGTAGTAGTAGTAGTAGTAGCAGCAGCAGCAGTGGTAGTAGTAGTAGTAGCAGCAGCAGCAGTAGTAGTAGCAGCAGCAGCAGCAGCAGTAGTAGTAGTAGCAGCAGCAGCAGCAGTGGTAGTAGTAGTAGTAGCAGCAGCAGCAGTAGTAGTAGTAGTAGTAGCAGCAGCAGCAGCAGTAGTAGTAGTAGTAGTAGCAGCAGCAGCAGTAGTAGCAGCAGCAGCAGTAGTAGTAGTAGTAGTAGCAGCAGCAGCAGTAGTAGCAGCAGCAGTAGTAGTAGTAGTAGCAGCAGCAGCAGAAGCAGTAGTAGTAGTAGTAGCAGTAGTAGTAGTATATGTTATTATATTGAAGTCATCCTCTGGTTCTCCAGAGTGTCCTGTTTTCTCACTGGTCCCAATGGAATGTTGATTGCTGCTTGTCCTGTCCTCAACGTCCCCAAACATTGTGGTCTTCCCTGAGGCAATGGGTCCTCTCACAATATGCACGAAACACAATTTAGATCGGTCATTTGTATTTCAAGACACTAGCTTGGATTGATCTAGAACCCACTTATTTGCCAGCTCCAAAGTTCAAATGCTTCAGTTCTCTTCCTGTCTTGCTTCTTCATTTACAGATCTGAGGTAATTCTAGGTTTTTAAGAAGTGGGGGACGTAAGAGGGGCCATAATTCAAATTGAGGGCCCAACCTCATCTTTAGCCAATGATATGCTTTGAATCTGTGAGTGACAGGGGAGGGTACACTCCGATGGCCAATCAATCATTGCCCCTGTGGCCACGCCCCTGTATACGCCCTTGTTCTACATCTGGAGACACAGGAAAAAAACATGTTCTGAATAAAAAAATATCTGTAGTAATGGGTATGGGGAGTGAGATGGTGTCTAATTTCGAGCCAAAATGGCTGACAGACTTTTAACTGAGTGCATTGCAGCTAGCAGTGCAAAATCTGCAGCCTTCAGAGTGGTAAAAGCTCAGCATATTCCCGGACAGTGAGTGCGGTTCACAGCTAACCTAAATGACAGAAAATGGCAGGAAAATGGCAAAAAAAATGTACTTTCTCATTTACCCGAGCAGGAACATGGCTTTATATCCTTCAGGGTCTAATGTGATGCTACAAAAAGCTAAAAAAATACAAACAAATACAGGCTGACAACAAGACAGGGTCAAAACGGCAACCATAATTCAACACCAGAAAAAATGTGCCTGTATGTTTGTGGAAGCTTTTTCTCTATGTAAGAAACACCTTTATCCAAAGCCTTTATCTCTCTTTTTGAGAGAACGCAGGGCCAGCCAGTCTATGGGAGAGTTAAGGGCCTCACTCCTATTCCCAGTGGCGAAATCATTTGGCCAACTCTGGGATTTGAACCGGTGACCTTCCAATCACAGACACAGCATCCTAACCCTCTTAGTCACGCCCAGACTCAAAAAAACTAATTACCATTAAAGCCTTCCATCCAATTTTCGTAACAATTTACCTAGTACAGCATCACAGTGTGTATTTGTGTGTGCTGAGGCATCCTTGAGGAACACAGGACATAAGAAGTCCTAGATAACATGCTACTTTATCACAGAACACGCACTATGATGGATGATTTAGAGATACGATCTGACTAATCGCCTGTCAGCATGAGTAGGGGATGGGACATAATTCCCCAGCCCCGGAAGTACAGGGTTACAATGCACTCTACGAAGATAAGCCATTACCATTAAACGTTTATTTACAAATATATTATACTGCTTACTATGTGCAGCCAAAGAGCTATTTTTCACTTCTGTTCATATTGTATCACTCAAAACACTGGTATCCTGTCAAACAACAGAGGCACATGTCTCCAAACTTTTACCCAGAGGAGTAAGTGGAGGTCACTCTGATGGGAGAGCGTATCAGGAATATTAAATCGTGCGGTGGGGATTCCAAGCAGAGCCATCCTGCCTGTCTCCTTTGCAGGTTTTCCCGTATTTGGCAGTCAGACCGTTGCCGTGCTGCGCCACGTTAGCTGAGCATGACGAGGGGGAAGACCGGTGGCCTTTCTCATTCTATTCGGCGCTCGGGTTATAGACGGAAGGTCTGGACTGATATCAGAAGTACACTTTAAGCGCCATTGCTGCCAGTTCCTCTGCCTCATTCGCATGCAAGCTTTGATCCAATGAGGAAACATTAATTCAGCTAACATTTTAACTATATACTCCGCCAGGGAAAGCATTTAAATGCTTTTTTAAAATTGAACACAAAGCCATTAACCTGAAATAATGGACACTAGATCTGCTATATAGACAAACTACAGCCTGCATATAAATCACATCCACCCTATGTGTACTGAAGCACATTGTCTGCAGTTTTTAAATCAAATTTTTTGCAATCTGATATAATGAAAAAACTGGTGTAGGGGTCTCTTAAATGTAAAAAAAAGATAAGGTTTGATAAATAACAGAACCATGCGCTGGAGTAGAAAGTACTTACATAATTTGCCATGTGCTATTGAATGTATTTTAAAAAACAATAAATAAAGGTCCTAAGGTTAGTTTTGTAGGACGATATACAATATTTTACAATAAAGTTTTTTTCTACAGTTTGCCCAACAAATCTATTTGCAGTAATGGTGTGACAAGTCACACAATAAAACATAGGTTTGCTTCTTCAAAATACAGGCAAATCGCAAATTAATGTATGTAGGAGACATTCTCTGTGTCAGGAAGCACGTGTTATGCTGAAGGAGTCTGAGAGTACACACAACGCTGGGGAACGAAACTAAAAACACAGTCAGATTAAAGATGGCTAAGGTTAAGGCGATCACAATATCTGGCCGGATAAACATGAACATCAGCTGGAACAGTGTGAGACATGGCATGTGGTTATCCGATAAATCTGATGCAAATAAGCCTTCAGAGCAATCTGCCTTATTGTTCCACACTTAAGTACCCCAGAAATCTTTACTCCAGTTCACCAGGGTGTTAGGGTGGTGGTGCTGGGGGGGGGAGGGGGGTCTACAATTAGAATAAATTGGTTTCACATGGGGGTAAAGAATGAGAATGGCTGCTGCAAATAGCAGAGATCCTGAGCAACCAATTTAGCCTCAGCTTGAGACTAAACTCATGGGGCACATGCAGCAGACCAATGAGCCGTCCTCAGCTGGAGTGTGCGTTCTTCCATCACATTACCACTAGGGGCACTGCTGGCCTGTGAGGGCCTCACCCACCATTTAAGATAAGATAAGAGATTTATTGTCGTCCTCAAAACACAAGGTAATGGGAACAAAATTGTAGTTTCTTTGGAAGGCTGGTACAGATGGGGGTATAGGGTTCAACCATAAGTAATAAAACAATAAAAGGAAGCAATAAAACAAACAGCAAGATGTGCATAGTAATGTCAGGCATTACAGCTCCAGCAAGTACAAATTCAGACCAGGATTTTGTTTCTACCGACTAGTTGAGTACAAAGAGTCACAGTCACAGAGTACTCAGCTGGTTGGTAGAAACAAAAACCTGGTCTGGATTTGTACTTGCTGGACCTGAAATGCCCAACATTAGTACATATTGGTGCAGCAATAATTCGACAAGTAGTGCAATACACAATTAGTGCTGCGTGTATGCAAAATTGTAATACAATTTACACAAGTACTTGAAGGCAAGGAGAAAAACAGTTTTTAAGCCTTGTAGTCCCAGTCCGGATGCTGCACAGTCTTTTTCCTGACGGAAGAGGAGCAAACAGACCACAAGCAGAGTGGGTAGAGTCCTTGACGAGAGTGGAAGTCTTTTTCCTGCAGCTGCTGGTATAAAACCCACCATCGAATAGCAAAATAGTGGCAGTAATCCTCTTGGCAGCTTTAACCAAGCAGTACAGCTGCCATACGAATCGGTGGTACAGGTCATCGGGATGCCCTCTTCCGCACATCTGCAAAACGTGCTGAAGGCAGATGTCCTACTCCACACTGTTTTATAATGCTGCCCTTCTTTATTAACTACCCCTAACACCCATTGGCTCCCTTGCTACTGTTCTTTGTCACAATGTTACCTGATTCGTTCATTTTCCAAGCGCTTGTTAAATAGGGGGTTACAAGGAGGTCGGTGCCCATCCCAGACAGTATAGGGCACAGGGTACCCCGCGCATGGCGTGTCCCTCGCAGGACATGCACACATTCATACACTATGGACAATTTAGACATGCACTGTAAGATAACCTACAGTAACTGCCGGTCTTTGGATTGCGAGACGAAACAGGAGAACCTGGATAAAACTTGTGCAACATACAGTATTTACATTATTTAACAGTGTGGACTTACTTATATTGAGAAGGCAGGGTCAGCTTGTCCCTGGACCAATTGGGGGTTAAGGGTCTTGCTCAAGGGCTCAGTGGTGAAACCTCTGTCGAACCCAGGAATTTGAACTGGCGACCTTAAAGTCATAGTCACAGTGTTTAACCTGCAGAGCCCCATGCCACCACAGCAATATGCAAACTCCACAGTGGGGGGGGTGAGACTCAAACCAGCGTCACATGATTTAAATCGATAATTGAAAAAATGCAACTGATCATGTTTCACATGGCAATTTGTGATTTGACACGTATCGATAAGGGAGCTTTACAGGGGCTGATGGTCCGGGGGAGGTGTGATGGAGGGGGAGGAGGTGAGGGGCAGGAATGGCATTAAGGTGACAAAATAATGCGATTCACACACACACACACACACACACACACACACAGTAAGTAACCAAACAAAATATGAGAATTTTGGCATTTTTAGTTTTTTGATTGCATTTATAGATCACATATATATATATTATCCCAACATCTTCAAAATAGCATGTTTTTATTATATTTTAGGGAACATTTGGTCCCCACAATGTAATATAAACATAGTACACACACACACACACACACACGCACACACACACACGCACACGCACACGCACACGCACACACACACGCACACACACACACACACACACACACACATGCACATGTCACCTGCTTGAAATGATGGTGGCCTCCCCCAAGGTGCATCTCCAGGGGCAAATGCAGCCAGAGCAGCTGGCAGAGACGCACAGCTCCCACCGCAGCCGCCACAGTAAACTGCATGCCAGTGGAGGGCAGAGACGCAGCTCATCGCAGCACCTTAATCAACGCACATCTCAGGCCTGTACAAGCAGGTGGGGATTCCCCACCTGACAGCGCCATGGGGATTCCCCACCTGACAGCGCCATGGAGATTCCCCACCTGACAACGCCAGGGGAATCCCCACCTGACAACGCCATGGGACCAGAAGGCCAACCAGATGAATTTATTATGGTAAAAACCAGAGTGCACTCACCTCCCTCTGCCACACAGGGTTGATGGTGTTGCAGACGATGCTGGAGCGCTTCTCTTGGCCGTGGTGGGGCAGGGATGGGAAGATGCTGTGCTTGCCTGGGTGGATGGCGATCTTTAGGTACGGGTCCGGGTTAAAGAACATGCCCTTCTTCAGCCCAACCGCCTGGAAGTCTGCAGTGGCAGAAGGGAGACAGATCACCACCCAGTGCTCTTATAGAGCAAAGTTCTTCAAGTGCAAAGGATTATGGGAATCTGATGGGCATGGCGAGGAGGCAGAAGGGAGACAGCTCACTGCCACACGTTATTAAACAGCAAATATCTACAGGTGCAAAGGATTATGGGAATCTGATGAGCATGGCGAGGAGGCAGAAGGGAGACGGCTCACCACCCAGAGCTCTTACAGAGCAAAGATCTACAGGTGCAAAGGATTATGGGATATTTCCACCAGTTTTAGAAAAAAAACAGAATGCAAGTGTTACATAGGCAGAAATGAGAGTAAAGGTCCAAATGTATTCCGTTTTTTGGATTTATTTTGACTTGTTTCGGTTTTTAAGTTCTTATAAGCTGCGGAACCAGAAAAAAATGTTCAGAATACGACTTGTTGCGCTCTGTCTCTATTGCCGTTTTTTGTCTCTCCTGTTTATGTGTGTAAATGAGTTTAGTCTCTCTCGCTGTTTTACTGCCGTCCTTTGAAGGATATAATAAAAGTTTGCTAAAAACTGAACTTTGCTGTCTGCCTCATGATCTCTTCTCCACTCCAGTGCTATAATATTTTATATATTTGACCTGCAACGTTTATAATTTATTACTAAATCTGGCCAGCAAATTGATCTTTCATTTTTCACAGAATAAAAAAAATATGTAACGTTATTTCACTAATAAGCTGCCAAATTGTTTCACTAGCAGCACCGGCGAAATTAGACAAATCTGTATGGATTGAATATTCCAGGTATGCGGAAGGTTTGGACACGATAGCCTGTCCCACATTTGCTGATGCTATGGATCCAAATTCTGAGACCAGCTTTTCTGTGGAGCCACTTATTCTGGCCCAGGACCAGTTTTTTGTGTGGCACCGGCTCTGGATTGAGAAGAGGCCCGGCACCGGCTCTGGATTGAGAAGAGGCCCGGCACCGGCTCTGGCTTGAGAAGAGGCCCGGCACCGGCTCTGGCTTGAGAAGAGGCCCGGCACCGGCTCTGGCTTGAAAAGAGGCCCGGCACCGGCTCTGGCTTGAGAAGAGGCCCGGCACCGTCTCTGGATTGAGAAGAGGCCCGGCACCGGCTCTGGCTTGAGAAGAGGCCCGGCACCGGCTCTGGATTGAGAAGAGGCCCGGCACCGGCTCTGGCACTGTATTAGTGGAAACGGGCATCAGTCGGCTCCTTCTCAAAAGACCAATTCCAGCAAGGACCCATAGCTGGTGGCTTTAGACATGTCAACCATCTTAGCATGAGGCAAACTGCCTTCATTTGGGAAGCCAGAAATCTGACACTAATGTCAGAATGATTCAGTTACCTCACATCACGGCAAAGCACCGCACCATCTGGGCAAAAAGGCTAAACACAAACCGATAAAAACGAGCCAGTATCCTGGTCAGGGTCACGGGGCACAGGGTCAGCAGAAGGATAATGGTACCTCTCTGTCACTGCATAGGTCTGCAATAACACTTATCACTAGGACTGCGACGGCTGCTGAAATCCACCTGAAAGCACTCTGGTGTACAGAGGAGGCACCGTACTGACAGCTGAGGGACACCCTGACGGAGGGCAGGACCACCGCCCGAAGGTCAGCCTACCAGAGACCTTCAGCAGTCTACAAACAGATGTCAGCGCCTCACGGAGGATGACTGTAAATCCGCTATGTAGCTCACCGCCAGCGTGCAAGGCGACAGATATCTGCTGCCTCACTTTTGCAAAAAGGGGTTCATGGAGGCCAAAGCGTGACTCAGCTGGTCGGGGAGAATCTTCGGAATCTTTAATCGCGGAGAGCTATATTTGGGTGGTGAAAGGAGGCTGTTTTCCACTTTCAGAAACGCGCTGCTAAAAGGAGCGACTCAGCGCCACCCTGACCCACTGCAGTACAGCAGAGCGGCTTGGGAAAGGTGACTCAGCGCATTTTAAAAATACAGCGCTGGAGATCAAACGGCCCGTCCCCGACACTCGCGCCCAAATCCCCACAGGAGGCGTGGCATTAGCATCAGCAATGGGGCGGTGGTGCTCACCGGACAGGGAGAAGCTGATCAGGCGGCGGCTGCCCTGGCTCTGCGTAACGTCCTCACCGACGATGGGCTTGAACACCTGGGGGGGGGAATGGAGGGTGATGCGGAAGAAGGGTAATGAAGAGAGCCGACGAGAGAGGGATAAGAGGGGCTGGGAAAGAGAGAGAGAGAGAGAGAGAGAGAGAGAGAGAGAGGGACAGAGAGACGACAAGAGGGGGGGCTTGGAGAGAGAGCGAGAGAGAGAGAGAGAGGGACAGAGAGACGACAAGAGAGGCATAGGGGGCCAGGAGGGGAGGGCCAGCCCAGCCCGTGGGACACACCCCTCACCCCCACCCTGCACGCCCCATCCCGGATCATTGGTGCATCCTTGTTAGCGATCTTTGATAGGTGACCCAGGAAGGGCCCGGAATCGGGGGGAGGATCTCACTGTCCTTGTGTGCAATTCCCCGAAAACATGACACCCTATGGCTACACAACTGCACCAGTGCACTACCGACGCACAAACCAGCTTAAATGTAAAGGTCTCTGTTAAGGCAAAGGTGCACAGATCTGACACCCCCCTCGGATTTACGGGCCCAGTTGGCCAACATCAGGCGCATCAGAAGCCCATGCCGTGTACCCGCCTGGTTATCTGTTTAAAGAGCGCGGCTTCAGCCACACCTACCAGCTTCACCATCCTCTTCCTGCATGGAAACAGAATGTTCCAGAACCCCACACCGTCCAGCAATATGCCAAAATAACACCGCAACACAATTTACGGCTCCAGTTTAATTGCTTTCTTAAAAAGCCTGGCATGCTGTATAGGATGGCTGCTCTCTGTGTGACCTGTTCTCCGTGGGATATGCTCCAGAACCTCTACTGGAAGGATAGACGAATGAAGAATAAAAAAAAGGAGAGAAGCAGCTGAATGGGCTGATATTACACTGCATTGGGCTGTATTGCTATTCATAGTAAGAGCTCGTCGGGCTGAATTCAAATTCATATTACAGAATCATCGTGTTGTATCATAGTAAATACAGCTGCCTATATATCCAAGAAGGCCAAAACTCACTGAGACTATATAAACAAAAAAACCTACAGGTCACCTCAATGTTCCCGCGGCTTGGGAGGATCAACACTGGAGGCGCCGTCATGTCTGCTGAGTGCTGGATTTGGAAAACAGCCTTTGTCATGGACCCGTTTCAAGGCGATCTCTTTCCGGCGCAGTCGGCATTATTGGCTAATTAAAGATTCCTCATACTAAACCTGTTCGCTAGCAAACGGTGAGGAAAGCCCTCATCCGCAGTTATCTGTGGATACCAGGAACTCAGGAAAAGAAGTAGGATACTTCTTTGCTGACAGTAGCGTTGTGCTCTCAATTCAGCTTGTCAGTCGCCGAGCTGTTAGCATGTGAATGCTGAAAATTTGTAAAATAAAACACGGACAAATCCAGCTGCAATTCACACTGACTAAGAACAGCAGCCCCACTGAATGCAGCACATGCGGCAATCTGGTTACCTGTTTGGGCTGCACAGGGCATGCCATTTGGCACAGCCAATAGTCTTCAGTTGTTAGCATGGACGTTAACACAAGTAGCAAGTCTCACAGGCTACCTGGGTCATTGGCTGTTTCTGCTATAATTGCAGCCCCTGAGGCAGCCAGCACATTTGGAAGGACCATGGGCTCCACACTGAGAAGACAGACCCATTCTCTGCACCAGAAGCAATGTTCACATGACCCTCTCCCATTTATAGACCATGTAAATCAGCAAATACGGCCACGCTAACTCTTACACATGGGCCATACCGTGCCACGCTAACTCTGACACATGGGCCATACCGTGCCACGCTAACTCTTACACATGGGCCATACCGTGCCACGCTAACTCTTACATATGGGCCATACCGTGCCACGCTAACTCTGACACATGGGCCATACCGTGCCACGCTAACTCTTACATATGGGCCATACCGTGCCACGCTAACTCTTACATATGGGCCATACCGTGCCACGCTAACTCTTACATATGGGCCATCACAGGGCACAGGGCAGGGGACACCCTGGACGGGATGCCAGTCCATCACAGGACGTAAGGCGACACCCATCTATGCTAGGTGTGTGTGGGGGGGAAACTGAGGCTGTTCCAAATTAAGCCAGATCATCCGCTTAGCTGTGGTATTAATCGCCAGCAGTAATCCGCCAGCCCTCAAGAGCACAGACCAGCTGGGGGCGCTCTAAAACCCCCGGATCTTCCAAGCGCACACATGAGGGTTTAATTCAGCATCAGCATCAGCATCATGCCCTGTTGCCACTTAATGTATAATATAGCATTTAGGTTGGCTGCAGAGCCCCTGAACCCCCACGCCGGGCGGAGCCTAAATCGAGAGGTCTAGCTCATTAATTTACTCATTGTGGCCTTGGCGCGCGATAAACTCATCAGGCCGCCAGCTCAGAAACCATGTGCACAGGCAGGTGTCTAACTGAGCCACTGTGAGCTGCATTAAGAGCAGATTACTGACAGAAGTGAGAAAGAAATGTTGGTGTCCCTGGGGCTGCCCCGCTTCTGTGTGTCATGTGACTCATCATGTGATTCCACCTTCACGCTTCCATCCTGCTCCTGATTAACCTTCCCTGCCATGTGGGAATCAGGCATGCTCAACACCGGTGATCATAAGACCAGATCCAGACCAGATCCATCAGGAGACCAGATCCAGCGAGAAATGTGCAGGTTCTCCTGGACACGAGC
>JABJVO010000090.1:1278400-1280900 GCA_026770805.1 Boulengeromyrus knoepffleri
GTATAGCCCGCTGTCCCGTGGACCTTTTGGTCGCTGAGAGAGTAAGCTAATGGCTTGGGAGTATAGCCCGCTGTCCCGTGGACCTTTTGGTCGCTGAGAGAGTAAGCTAATGGCTTGGGAGTATAGCCCGCTGTCCCATGGACCTTTTGGTTGCTGAGAGTAAGCTCATGGCTTGGGAGTACAGCTCACAGTCCCGTGGACCTCTTGTCACTTTTCACAAATTTTTAGTGATTCGTGACGACACACCACAGTGCACAACAACAAAACCCGTCCTGCGTATTTAACCCATATGTGACATAGCAGGGGACAGCAAATTCAGCACCCAGGGAGCAGTACCTTGCTCAGATAAGGCTCAGTGGTACCATGCTGGTCAGAGATTCAAAGCAGCAGTCTTTCAATTGCAAGTGTGTTCCCTTATCCATTAGACCACCACGTAAGATGCTGCTATTTTATTTTATATTATTGTAACCCTATGTCAATGCAACTATACAGCAGACTAAGGATAAAAAGAAGCTAGCAACTTGAAATAGTTACGTTATAGCCATCGTGGTGTAATGTGGGATACAAAAAAGGGAGACAATGATCAATGAAAACCACAAAAATGGCCAATGTAGATGCCATTGAGGTTATTTTCCACCAGCAAAATCCATGGCATGAATGACGGCCGACTGAAATCGCAAGGAAGGAGGAAGTAAGAGTTAAAGTAAAAGCAACGCAAAGAGTCTGTGGTAGTCTGCCCTGACATTATACTTTTGCTCACTGGGGGGCACTGTTGTCTTTATTCTTAAAGTCTTTTTCTCCTAATGCCATGTTAAATGGAAATGCTACAATAGCCCTCTCACAAGTTTTCTGTTGGATACAAAGGTAGATACAGAAAATTCTGTCTAACTATATGTAATTAAAGTTGTGTGAGTACTTTAAAGCAACATCTCACAGAATTAGTGAGTTCAGTTAAATATCAGTATGAAAAAATGCCACGATCTAAGTACATCGAGACCGGCCAGAAGTGTGGAAAGGTGGAATCTCTAAACAAACCACATCACCACTGCCGTCTTCTTTCACACGGACTCCAAGGGCAGCAATCCAGCAAATGCGCATGTAGGTAAAGGAACTTTTAGAAGCCAAATGAAAGGAGACGGGTTCTTGTCAGCGTGCGGCGGTAAGTGAAGGAGGAGTGGCGACAGCTACATGCCCTCAGTGTGTTTCATCTGCACCGCCACCTGTAGGGCTCCTCAATCAGCCCCCCAGTTAATGTCACTGCCAGGACGACGTGCTTATTGCTCCACAGTCACATTTTAATTAGACCTCAAGCCCTCTAGAGACAACAGTTCATAATTTTTTTTCGTTTAATGTGTTTTTTTAACATCAGATTCATAGAGGTACATGAGATCTGACAACAGAAGATTGTGAGATGATTGTTTTTGTAATTTTATTCGGGTTACAGGGAAAAATAGTAAAAATTGCCGGCTGTGTAGTTTGTTTTGCAGGCGCCCATTGTGATATGAAAAGGTTCACGAAGAATGGCTACTGTACGTGAAGAGCAATCTCGAAGGCGCACTGCAGTGTAACGAGCTTCACATCTGCTACGTGTCCTTTAGTAGCAAACCACAGAGCAGCCTTAGCTTTTCAGATCAGCTTAGACTGCTTACTAGAGCAGAAATTAAACACTTGTGAAGAGGATTTCAGGCGTTTTGTGGCGACAATCTATTATGTCCAGGCTCACACTGTCAGCACTGCGAGTCTCAGGTCCTGAAAAATGACCCCAGGAAAGTTACATGTCTGAAGACTAGAAGCTGCACGGCTCAGGTAATTGATGCGAGGAACAGGGCCAAAGTGAGTGAAGGTTCGTTTACTCCAAACTCGAGTGTGGAGTTTAAAGCCATCTATAGCCGTCCAGCCGGCAGCCTGGGAATTATTTGCTCTCTACCCTCCACCAGACACAGAACTTGCTCCTCGTCAGAACAGCAAAGGCTCACATCCCTTTTGTTTTTTATCATCATCAGAATTCACCAGCTGGGACCCCAAGTGGGCAGCAGCGTCCATCACTTTATGAGCGCTGGCACCTTACAGGCTGAAAGGTGTGACACCCTGCTTCTGATTGGTCAGGGCAGTCACTGGATGGGGCAAGGGTGTGGCCAGAGGCTGGAATTCTGGAGCACCCCAGGGAGGGGGGTTCTGCCCTCAACAAGAGCCGAATCTGCACCATTCTTTAAAAGACGGAATTTCAACTTGATCTTGCGGCTTGCAGTATTGTCGCATGCAGCCCTAATACAGTTTCCCTGTCCTTGGGTATATCTAAGCAGTATTACAGGAGAGGAATGTCGTCTTTTTATTAAGCTGTCAGTCAGCTTTCTCCACAGTGGAGTTAGTCAAGTGAAGCACATGTAAATAGAACAGCTGCCAATATCTCCTACTGTGACAGTGTCCTCTTCCTGCTCCTGAGGACCTCAGCCAATATAACAAGTTAGCCTTGAATACAGAGTGTAAGTCTGCTCATGAT
>JABJVO010000090.1:1285900-1289570 GCA_026770805.1 Boulengeromyrus knoepffleri
AACTTCCCCAGTAATGCAGTTTCGCTGCTTCCCTCGGCTGGGTTGGCCAGTTTCCTGGAGTGCCCCAAACATAATGCATCCATGCTGTCACACCTCCAAGGATCCTCAGGTCACGTCGACGATGCTGTTGTCAGATATCAGGCAGCATCTCTGCGTCTCGTACAGAGAACTCGCTGATGCGTTAAACCTGCCAGCGGACCTGTGCGACACGGCGGTGATGCACATCGCTTTTGATTCCTTCATGTCTGAACCGCTGGCCTCTCAGTAAACGATGGGGGCGGCAAACCTAGTGAGGTGTTCAGGTCGACACAGAGGCTAAGAGGCTCCGCACCTTCCCTCTGCTGTCTGCACTCGCTCACTCTCAGTGATAAGCAATCTGTACATTTGCCTTTTATGTTGTACATGCAAATATAATTTAGATTTTCTCTTCTATCCATACATACATCCATCCATCCAACTTCCACAACTACTTATCCAGCACAAGGTCCCAGTCCAGAGTCATTCCCAGAAGGCCTAGGACACCCTGGATGGGATGCCAGTCCATCACAGGACACAGGGCAGGGGACACCCTGGACGGGATGCCAGTCCATCACAGGGCACAGGGCAGGGGACACCCTGGACGGGATGCCGGTCCATCACACTCACTTGAACATTAAGAGCAATTTAGAGACACTAGTTCAAAAACCCTAGAGACCCATAAGAAAAACCGTGTAGCCAGAGGGGGAATCAGTGCTGATCAATGAACCGCTACAGCACCCATGTACATTAGAACGAAGGACACTTTTGTGATGGATAGATAAATAAATAAATACATGAATAAGGCATTGCATTCATCTGCCGCAGCACCATTAGCGACGCCTTAAGGTCAGTGTGCATGAACCCCATTTGGAATGATCTCCCCTTGACAGTTTCATTAAGACCTAGACTCATCACCACCACATTTAATATCCCAGGGACTTTCCCCCCATTGATTGGCCTGGTGCATATGGATTAAGCTATTTTTCAAGAAAATGGCTCTGAAACGACTTCCATCTTTGCTCAGATTTGCTAATCTCGTATCGCGGCTCCATTTGAGTCTTAAAAGTTTCTTCAATGCGGGCGCCACATAAAATATCAGTTTGCCTGTTGAGAACCGCAGATAGAGCCTCCTCACACTGTGAGCACCTCTGCCACATCAGGAATGGAGTCCCCAGTGCCTCCATCCCCTATTACAGGATGACATCATTGAATTCTTTGCCGTTTGTCTGCTTCTCCTTCCGTACATGGCACACATGAACCTGTGATGCATAAGCATGCTGGTGTTTCCGAAGGCTGTAGCTAGGCAACCGCAGCAGCAACAGAAAAATGCACGGCTCAGAAAGCAACACCAAGCAGCCGTTAAATAAAATACCATAATCAAAGCACCGTACCCCCTTATCATGTATGCTAAGGAAAGTACAGTATTTTGTAAGCAATTCGCTGAACACATTTTAGTTTCATTTTAGTTTTATGTTGTGGGCCTGCAGCATGTTACACAACATTAGACAGTAGATAGCAGGAGTGGGAACAAGTCAATAATAAATTAGTCAAATCTTACCACTCTTGGTCCAAGTCAAATCCCGAGTGAAAACAGGCAAGTCTCGGGTCAAATCTCAAGTCAAGAGAGTCTAACACCAAGTCAAGCTCTGCGTTAACAAACCAGTGTCTCGAGTCAAGTCATAAGTCAAGATAGTCTAACACCAAGTCAAGTCCTGAGTCAACAAATCATAGAGACACTGGTTTGTTGCTCGGAGCTTGACTTGGTATTAGACTATCCTGACTTATGACTTGACTCGAGACACTGGTTTGATGACTCGGAGCTTGACTTGGTATTAGACTATCCTGACTTATGACTTGACTCGAGACACTGGTTTGTTGCTCGGAGCTTGACTTGGAATTAGACTATCCTGACTTATGACTTGACTAGAAACTTGCCTGTTTTCACTTTGGATTTGACTTGGACCTAGAGTGGTAAGATTTGACTTACATGTTACTTGATATCACCTGTAACAGACAGTACAGCTGGATACTGATATTGTGCTTTGAGATGAAGAAATATAAAACGTTTCTAACTCTTAGCTTATTGTACTAATGGGTCTCAAAATGGTCAGGTAAATCCTCAAATAGTGAATAGTTTCCTGTAGAATTTGCCCTCTGCCCGAATATG
The DNA here is from genome assembly GCA_026770805.1 of Boulengeromyrus knoepffleri. Taxonomy (NCBI): domain Eukaryota; kingdom Metazoa; phylum Chordata; class Actinopteri; order Osteoglossiformes; family Mormyridae; genus Boulengeromyrus; species Boulengeromyrus knoepffleri. The sequence continues at coordinate 1,288,086 of JABJVO010000090.1, forward strand.
AGTACCATCTGCACTGCTTGGTGCTTTATTGTGTTGTGTGTATCAGAAACATTAGCTGAACGTTTTCTTTTTTCATCCAGTGAGTATTTATAAACACCACTGCCTCAGCTCTCTGTACTTCCTGTTTGTTTGTAAGTTTTCACTGCCCCGTGTAAGTATCCTGCTAACGCTAATGCTTGAGTTACATGTGTTATGACCTCAGATAGAAAGGGGAGACCATGAGCGTGTTTAGTGCCGTGCTTAGGGTCAGTCATGTGGAGGTTTATATTGCTTACATGGTTGTGGGAGAACAGTGGTGATGAGGGTGACAGCTGGGTTATTTGGGGTTGTGACACTGTGCAAAGATCAGGACAGTCATTTTCACTGTCCACAATGGAACTATATTTAATCCTCTCTGAATTTCAGAGCAGGGCAACATTAATACTTATGTGTAGCTTTGATTTCTTTAGAGACACAATAGCATTAAGTAGGACAATCAAATTCAAATGTAGATAAGTTGTGTCCCATATCAGCCATCCATCACAGCTTTCACTGCCAGTAACTTCTTCACAATGGCGCCACACAGTGCTTTAGAAAGTCAGAATTATCTTAAGAATGATGTTATACTGTATGAATCAGTCTATGGTACATACTGTCCTTTGGTTTAAGATATAAATTAAGACTCTGTACTTCCTTTATCTTCATTAAGAGAAGAATGAGGAGGCTGATTCCCCAAAGCGTGACATTTTTGCGTTGCGATTAGAGCAGGCGTTCGCACTGTGTTTGTTGGGGTTGGTCACATTGTCCTGGGCCTCTTCTTGGGGATTTCAGGCTTCTGCTAACACCATCTGCCTCTCTGGCATTCGCAAATCCGCATGAATTATTTGTTCCCCTTGTTCCTCTGCCGTGGTTGTGACTTCCTCACTGGCGTGGAGGGATACTCGGCTCCTCCGACCTCTGCGACTCGCCTGGCCATCTGCAGCTCCACCTCTGTGGGTCCGGAGGCAGAACCCACCAAGCAAGGAGAGCAGAGACTGGTGATTCTTGGATTGGAGTCTCCCATAAGGGACCTACTACGTGCTCCTACCCAAAATCACAAACTGGTTACCCTTGAAGAGAATTTAGGCAAATAAAAAATGCCACTTGATTTTTATTCAGGCTGATTCTCTGTTGTGTTTCTTCTGCAGACCATTCTAATATTGAACGTGATGTGCAGAAAAATGACAGTTGCAGCAAGCTGGATTGAATAGGAATGAGTTTAGCATTTAGCTAAATGAAGAAACTTTTGACTTTTGAAAGGAGCCAGGATATCACATTGCCCATCTAAATTAAATTCATCATATATACCCAAAGGTTTAGTTCAGGATCAAAATTTTATTCTAAGTACCCTCTAAGTCATAAAACTGAATCAGTCTCTCAGTAATGTCATGTCCATCACAGGGCACAGGGCAGGGGACACCCTGGATGGGATGCCAGTCCATCACAGGGCACAGGGCAGGGGACACC
>JABJVO010000090.1:1319204-1333512 GCA_026770805.1 Boulengeromyrus knoepffleri
GGTGTATACGGGGGGAGGGAGGGTGTACAGAGGGGGCGGGTGGGTGTATGCAGGGAGTAGGTGGGTGTATACAGGGAGAAGGTGGGTGTATACAGGGAGTAGGAGGGTGTATACAGGGAGAAGGTGGGTGTATACAGGGAGCAGGTGGGTGTACACAGGGAGTAGGTGGGTGTATACAGGGAGCAGGTGGGTGTACACAGGGAGCAGGTGGGTGTACACAGGGAGTAGGTGGGTGTATACAGGGAGAAGGTGGGTGTATACAGGGAGTAGGAGGGTGTACACAGGGAGCAGGTGGGTGTACACAGGGAGCAGGTGGGTGTATACAGGGAGAAGGTGGGTGTATACAGGGAGCAGGTGGGTGTACACAGGGAGCAGGTGGGTGTATACAGGGAGCAGGTGGGTGTACACAGGGAGCAGGTGGGTGTATACAGGGAGCAGGTGGGTGTATACAGGGAGCAGGTGGGTGTACACAGGGAGCAGGTGGGTGTACACAGGGAGAAGGTGGGTGTATACAGGGAGTAGGTGGATGTATACAGGGAGAAGGTGGGTGTACACAGGGAGCAGGTGGGCGTATACAGGGAGAAGGTGGGTGTATACAGGGAGTAGGTGGATGTATACATTACCTTGATACTCTCAGAAAGTCAAAAAACAGATAGTTATTTACAAAAATTCCCAATCCACAGGATCATAGCAGTTCCATTATGTAATAAGAAAAGTTATCATGGCAATGTCTTTTTTTAAAAAAAGCTGACAATTACAGTGTGCCTGACTTTATAATTGGATTATGACTCACAGAGATCAGATGTTTTCTTCTGTGCGCGAATTCCGAAGATGCTGATGCCTGACAGTAACAAGTGCAGCCAGTTCACCGGTATAATGAGCTTTAAACAGTTTGATGGTAAATCGAGGCAGATCATATGCCTTTGTTCTCCTTTCAATTATTTCTGTCCGAGAACAAAAGCATTTCTGTCCTGGTGTAAAGTTTCTGTGGCCGTAGGAACAGTACGAGAATGGAAAAGTCACTTCCTAAGCTCTCCATCTGCAAACCAAAGATGCAGACGGGTTATTTTCTGTGTTAAACATCCTCCTTCTGATTCCCCGATTCTCAGTGCAGTGCTGCATACGCTTCGTTATCCAAGGTTCTTTGTGTTTTATCTATTTTGTGCGTCATTGTTACAGCTATGCTAATCGAGTGATGGAGCGCAGAAGAGCACAACTCAATTAGCAACCGGAAAAAAGTGCGTCTGTGTGTGTGTAAGCATGGGCACAAAAAGTTAGTAGATGAGTCTGTTTGCCATTTACTCGCCTAAGTGGTTTTGCTCATGGTCGCCCCACGGTTTATATTGGCTTGTTTACGTACGAGTCGTATTTTTAAGTTCTGTTAACTGCCTTATCATACACGCTTACCTTGTAACTCACTCTTTTCATGCGTCATGAAATTACCAAAACAGTGCTGGAGTATTTTGGAGTATTTCTGAGCTTTTCGGGACCTAATGTTCACCTTGTTATTATCCAGACCTGTTGTTTATTTGATAAAACTTCCTCATTCTGTCGGAGCTCCTATGGAATTGCTGTTTGATGGTAAAATATAAAAAAGCCTTCGTGTGGTGTCTAAAAACAGCTTCGCTAATAATACCATGAAACTGCTATTCTGTGAGTAATGCTTAAAGGATACCGAATTATTAGCATGACGCATATGTTTCCCTCTGGAGTCTCATCAACAACCCCACCATTCTCTGTACAATGTGAAAATCCCAGGAATCGCCATGCATTATCACACTTTATCGAAAATTGCATACATCGGGGCTCTTAGCTGCGCAGTCGAACTGTAAGTGAAGCTCGCGGCCCTGTCTGCGTGCTGCTCGCGTCCCTGTCTGCGTGCTGCTCGCGGCCCTGTCTGCGTGCTGCTCGCTTCCAGCTGCGGCAGTAAGGCTCACTGCTTGGAGACGCAGGCTGTCTGCCTTAATGAGCAGCTACCTAATAAACTGACCAGTGGCTGGATGCTTTATTGATTATGTTATAACATATAAACAAACAGATGTGAGTTTTCATACTTCTAATCCTATAATATATATTCCTCCACTATATGTGTACAGAATAGTTTGGCATTCCATCTGTTTCAACTTTACACCCATCTGCTCCTTAAGCTCCTTAGTACTTATATGCGTTGAATTACAATGAGTTCTCTATAGTAAATATTCCATTAATTAATTTACATACTAGATGTGACAAATGAACAGTAGGGACCCTGAGGAAATGGAAAAACGTCTAAAAAACAGTAAAAGAGCAGGACAAACATGGGGTTATAACTGGAGGGATGCAAAATCGATCAGAATAAGAGGCATAGACACACGTTTCATTACCTTTCTTAATGTGAAAGGCTGTCAGGATCGGTACCCGTCTGGTCCAGGTCCTGCTGAGCATCCTGTTTGGTGTGTTTCCCAGCTACCCGGGCCGCCGTGTGGCTCAGTGGGCTGAGCGGGTGGGTAAGAGACAGGCACCCTTTACGTCATGAGCTTTTTTGAGCTTATTTTTCCCTTGGTTTCCTGTATTGTAAAATAGGTCTTTGCTATTTCGTCCTTGTTAATAGTTACCCTGCCCGCCTTTTATTTAGTTATGTTCTGTTTTTCTTGTGTTCCAGGTTTCTCCTAGCATTGGAAACCCTAAGCATTTGTTAATGCTTCTTAGTTGTTAGTGCCTGTATATTGTAATGTACCCCACCTGTTCCTTGTTGTCCCGAGTCCTTAGTGATTGGTTAATTGGTTATGGTTCTCACCTGTTCCTCGGCTAGTCTTGTTGTCAGGGCATTTTAGTGCCTGCCTTTGGTCTGCTCTTCTGTTGGTCATTGTGGTTGTTGTTATGTTTGATGTGTTTCTTTGGACCTGTGGTTTCCCAGTGTTTCCTGGGGGGTGTTCCACCAAGCAGGATTAAGGGAAAGTCTGACTTATTTCGACAAGTCAGACTCATTTAAGTGGGAGTTCCGTTCCATCAACGTGTCTTAAATGAATCCCCGCTGAGCTACCATGGTAACTTAGGCAAGTGAACAAGTCTGTTCTGGACCAGATTAACGGTCTCGCTTAAGCCTTGTCTCAAAGAACATCCAACGTGGGGAACAGATTCCCAAAAGAAAATTCCGCGCTCTCACTACTCATGTCATGTAATTAATATAATGAAGCCTATTAAAAAAAAATCATGTCTCAGCATTCCAATGAATTCCAAAATAATTTAATAAAAGTGTACCCATATTACAAAGGTCAAGCATAAAATGCAATGACTGAAACTGAAAAAGTATTAGTAAAAAGCAAAGACTTTCCTCCCTGTCAGTCATCATCATCAGCTCTGTCTTTGCTGTGCTGGGTGTGGCAGGTTTGTAAGACATTTACCTAAAATGAAAGAGCTGAACAAACAAGAAATGGAAATATTTTTGGATTCTAAAAAGAGGATATTGAGCAAAAGCAAGTGATTTGTTATCATTGATATCTGTCTGTTAGCAACATTTAAGAGAATCTGATTATGCTGATTATGCTCATTTTAAATGTAGGCCTACATTTAGGTTATCATGGTTGCCGTTAAAATCTTGAAATTCATGTACTGTAAAATTCAATCATAATATTTTTTTAAATGAGTGAATTCTCAATGTACCAGTATAGACTTAAGAGTTAATGAGAATGTGAACCACTGACTTGCTTTTCCCAGTGAAGACTCTCTGCTGGTAGATAAGTCTGACTGGCTACAGCTTATTTTGGTAATATTTTCAGCTCTTTTTTTGTTTGACAAGTGTCACAATATTTAATCACATATTTTATTGTAATATTTATTACAAAGTGTTGTCCCATTTGGAAAAGAGAAATATTGTTATGTTTATGTTGTAAAAATAAAGAAACCCATTCACCCAAGACACAAATTGTTGAACGTTAGTGTATGCCTCTGCACTTAACTTCTCTCTTTAGCTGAATTGATTCTCAGCTTCAATCACATTTATTCAAACTGCTTCTTAATGTTTTACATTACAGCTTTGCAGCAAAAATATCTCGGTTTGTATTCAAAGCAAGAAATATTGTGATGCATACTCCATACGCGTGGTGGAGGTTGTGGTAGGGACAGGTTAATCGAATATTATTTGCATTACGACTGGGGAAACTCGACTAGTAATTGTGCTAGAAATACTCATCCCTAAAAAGAATATGGACAGAGCCGTGGAAGTCTGAGCCAAACTAGATCAAGTTCCTCGTCCAGTCTGTCTATGATGTCCTCCCCAGTCCAGCCAACCTCTTCCGCTGCCCACTGTGCCAGAGAGGAGGCTCATTGGAGCACATCTTGAGCTGCTGTCCAAGAGGGCCGGAGGAAGGGCACTACCGACGGAGCCACGACCAAGTGCTGAGAGTCATTGCAGAGGTCATCGGTAATGAGATTACCTGCTATAGACACCAGCAACCAACAAGGCAGAACATCACCTTCGTGAAAGCTGGGGAGAAGCCCCACCAGTGCCTGAATCAGCCATGTGCAGTGACTCACTGGGCAGCACGGTGAACACCAAAGCTGGCTCCCATTTGCAGCAGTAAAGTCTGGGTGCAATGCGCAGTGACTCGCTGACGCCCACCTCCTACTGGCTGCTCCACGGCGCTGGGGTGAACGTGTTCGCCCCCCTGGCTCAGAGTAACCATGCCCAATGCTGAGTGACAGGTCTCAGGCAGTCCAGCTGAGAACATGATGACCTTCAGCAGAACTTCAGTGGGGAGCGACAGCTTCCACACAATGTTGCCTCTTGGCCAACATTCAACAATCTTTGGCTCACAATCAATTATATCGGCTGGTTAATAATCTAGAGTGATGTTTGTGGATTAGAATCACATTCTTTAAAAAGCAGGACTACATACATGACTACTAAAGGTCATTTGTCATTAAAATTTTTATTTACTCTACAGTTTGTTAAATACAAATGTGTGTTTGAGGTAGAAATGTCTTAGATGTTGGGTACCCTTTAAATGTGATATAGCCTGTCGTCTTTAACACTGTAGTGCTTTTGTCTTACTCAAATGACATTTAAAAAGGTAAATGAATCATAGCCAATGGTCTCTGCTACAAGCCAGAAGCGACCTTTTGCGTTACAAAACTACATTTCTAATTTGGCCTTGTCGTTGGAATAACACAATTCTAATTTATTTAGAAATGTCAGCACAATACTGTGTACCACTTTGACTGCTAAATCAAATAGATACAGATGCCCTTGTAGTAAATAATTCATTTTTGAGAGCCCACTTATTATAACAGCACTGGGTTGCATTGTAAATTAAACTGGAAGCTATTTATCGTAAGTTTCTAATGATTATGGTTACCACCGGGAAGTATCATTCTACAGCTTTATCCTCAAGAGCTCAGCTTTTTTAGATACATAGAATGCAATATTACTATTTGGACAGCATATATTTACTTAATACGTAAATAAACATGCTATTACAGACACTCCGCTACTTACAACCGTTCATAACTTGAAATGTTCGTAACATCATTTTAAGGGTATGTGCAAGTACAAAATCTAGGATGCTGGGAGTACGCACGCTACGCTGCTGCGCGGTGGGAGTAGCGGCCAGATGTCGTACTAGGCGGAAAAAATTGATGTTGCGGACAGGAAACGGGAGCCCAACGAACACAGTTTGAACTTCCAGTCCTCTTCTTTCGTATGTCTGAAAGTTCGTAAGTAGAAAGTTCGTAAGTAGAGGAGCGTCTGTACATTTGTTGTACATAATATTTATTTTATAGATTATACTGTATTATTCTCATAGCACTGGAATTTTTTGGCTAACCCAGGGCTACTTAAATCACAGACTTTAAGTTCTGAGCCCTGCTGAGTCTCCAGCCTTCCTTTACCTGTGAGCCAGCTGTGAAACCTCTGACCAATCAGAATCAGTCATTAGTAAACTAAGTACATGGGAGAAGTGAAAACACGGCCTGGAACTGGAATCGAGGTCCAGATTTGAAGACTACTAAGGCTAACCTATTATCCAGCACACTACCCAAACATTTTGACAGATCATTTATAATTTATAAAAGTACTGCCAGACAAACATTAATTACCATTTATTTGAATATTTATTTCTAATCTAGAAACAAGTATTTTCAGTCTGTGACTGGAAAGATGTATGAAAGCAGTTTGTGTCTGATTTCACACTCAAAGCCTACAGTGCAATTCATCAAAACGTGAATAATTTGTAGATTTCTTGCCACAAATTGATTTTTATAACTTGTTTCCAAGAAAAATGGCCTGTAATTTTTTAGACCTTTCAGAGTGGTACTTAACTTCTGTTCTAAATTGAACAAAAAGCCTCTGATCTTGAGTGCAGCTGCATTTCGCAGACGTTCAGTTTTAAATGACAAGACTCCGATTTTAAAGTTCAGACATGAATTATTATTTACCTCACACATCTGCATGCATATCAAATCAGGGCCTCCTTGACATGCTACCCTTGTGTTAGCACTGAAGTCGATCTGTGGATTGACTGTGACTCAGATGCTGCTCTGATAACTGCAAGGCCAGTGACCATTGCTGTGGTGAGGCAGTTCTACAATACGTACTGATAACACGATAGCGGACAATGGCTTGGTCAGCTTCTACAAATCACATCCAAAGGTGATGTATTTTCATCTTGATTTCAATAGGGTTTTTTTACACCTCATGGAGTGGGGATTCATGTCTGGAAATCGGTGAGTCGGCGAGCAGACAATGGGGAGCTCTGCCTGGCCGCCTGATAACTCGGCAAATGTATTCATTCTTCCAACACGGTTCTATACATCGTTCAACAGTTCAATCTATTAGCATTTGAAAAGGTCAGAAATATAGGAAAATATGGAGTTGGTATAGTTACAAGACCGTAAATGTCAGTGGTGATCTAGCCAGGGAATCGGCTAAGGTCACACGCAGACAGCCGAGACCACCGTCGTGGTCTATCTGCTGTGTAGACTTTCCTTCTTACTTTGGTCAAAATGCAATATCTTTTAGTATCATGGATAAATATTACATATGGCCAGCTAATATGAATCCTGTCCCTGTCCTTTCGGCTGAATGCATCAGCACTGCACCTGAGATAAGCTTAGAGATGGTTAGGCTGTGAGCTGGGGTGGGGGGGGGGGGTGTTTTTTGACCAGTTCTGTAGCAGAGACGTGTCCTCCAGGTAACTGGAAACATCCCCATCTTTGAGGTGGCTGTTTTTTTTCTCCTTCAGAATAATGCTTCCGCTTATGGAGGGAGGGATTACAGACCCAGATTACAGACGTCGCTTATGCCAGAAAACGAAAACTAAAAGGCGCCAGAGAAATCGACGGTTTTGGTTTGGCTGCCCCCGGGTGGCCAGTCGTCCCTGTGATTCACAAACCCGGATAAAGTGCAGCTGCATAACAAACAAGGACCAAACAGGAGCACTTAGATGGTGTTAAAGGAGCCCGTCCAGCCACACCTACGCTTCATAAGCATGTTACCCATCATATCCTCAGAGTCACCCAGGGCTACATTAAAAGCAAACCTTACATTCTCATCTACTTTATGTGTGTGCTAAACTGGAAACATTTGTGAATGTACATGTTCCTGTTTTGGATCTTGTTTTCTTTTTTGACGAGGAATCATCGTATCATCTAAAACTTCAAAACAAAGTCCTTCTAGGTGTGACTGTGGTTCGTCCTGTCTCAACATGTCTGCAGAAGATGTCATGGCTGATCTTAATCTTCCATGCTGCCCACACCAAGAATATTTTTCTCTTTTCCTTATAATCTCTGAACAGTATTGAAAATCAATTCACAGATTATTGCATTTGGAACATGGACCGCCCCAAATGAAATTTGATTGTTAGATTTTCTGACTGTTTGTCCAGCAGAGAATCGCAGTGTGGTGGAGGGGTAACCATACTATGGAGGAACCATATTTTGACCATTTTACTAGGAGCCCATGCATCTCCACGCTCTTGGTGACTTCTAAGGTTTGATTTTGCCAGGTCAGAGGGCCTGCATCAGTGGATTAAATTGCAATGGTCTACTTAGTTCTCGCTGAATTAGATTAATTTTTTCCCGTTCTCTCCTACTACCCTCAGAAATTGTATTTAAGGTTATTTAGAGTCAAATTCATCACTACAAATTCAGTTTTCCCTGATAATTTTGCCAATCTTCACCTGAAAGCACAGTGAGACAAAGCTTTCACTGTTTAACTTCAGAGGTGACTCTGTGATGTTAAGTTCTTTCTTTTTTTTCCCCGTGCCAGACTGAAGGAAGGCCACATTCTTTACACTAAATCCTTCCTAAACTTCCATTGTTTATGCTTTAAAAACCATCTACCACCAAGGTCAGGTGGGAATGAGATGGATCATGTTAATAACTGAAATGACAGATGAGGCGTTCAGTGACACCTGAGGTCATCTTCCCAGGTGAGGAATTTCACACGACAGCTTGGAAGCTGGATGAGCTGCTCCTGGGTCCTGGGCCATCACTGCACCTGTCCTGGGCCATCACTGCACCCATCCTGGGCCATCACTGCACCCATCCTGGGCCATCACTGCACCCGCCTTCAGCCACAGTCCTGCCAGCGATCACCCGGTCCCCGCTCCAAGCACGCTGAAAGAAATAGGGCCACCTTTCCGATTTCTGCTGGATGCATCATACCACAGCGGAGGCCTTCGATCCGCTCACCCTGCCACATTCATCACGCTTTCATCACGCTTTCATCATGCTTTCATCACGCTTTCACCGGCCCACCAGGAGAGCCGCACTGCTGCAGCCCGGATCCGAGTGGCATTAAATCATCCCAGGTCCTGTATATATGAGCCTCCAGCCACAGGGAACAGATGGAACTCAGTCATAGCAATGGATGGGGGGGGGCGGACAGGGTAGGGGTGTTAAAGACAAACCCCAAAATAGGGGGCCTGGAGGGAATCGCGCATTTTCAGCAGCATATTTTCATTAGATTTTGGTAAGTAATGTTACAGCTTCAATAATTCATTTGTTTATCATTTATAACTCTGGTTCTTGGGGCTGCTGGGCTCGACCCAGTCCTGGTCATTAATTACCCACACATCACACACAGCATCTCCTTTTACTCACACTTACTCACCCAACCATAATGCCACAGTACTGGTTTCCATGCAGTTCCACGTACTGCAGGCGTGACTGTGCGTCTTGCTAAAATTCGGGGAATAATACTATGGCTTTGGATGAATACTTGATAAATGATTTTAAGAACTCGTGGAAATGGGCCAGATGTTTAAATGAACCCAGTATATTATGGGAATATTTACTGGATTCTGCCAGAAGAGAGATGCAGGACCTTATAGAGTCGGGTCCATCTGGGAAGTTCTGTATCTTGTTTTTTCACTTGCTACTGTCTTTGTAACATGTCATGCATGAATGTTCCATGAACTGTAAGACTTACTTTCCATTAGGTGACTGTGTTGTTCCTCATACATGCATCCAAGGTGCTGAAATGCACTCGCAATGCCTGGGTGCATTAGTTACACTGGAGTCACGTGACGGATGTCAGTGGCTTAGAGGTTCCAGCCAAGGTGCTGAAATGCACTCGCAGTGCCTGGGTGCATTAGCTACACTAGAGTCACGTGACGGATGTTAGTGGCTTAGAGGTTCCAGCCAAGGTGCTGAAATGCACTCGCAGTGCCTGGGTGCAAAAGTTACACTGGAGTCACATGATGGATGTCAGTGGCTTAGAGGTTCCAGCCAAGGTGCTGAAATGCACTCGCAATGCCTGGGTGCGTTAGCTACACTGGAGTCACGTGACGGATGTCAGTGGCTTAGAGGTTCCAGCCAAGGTGCTGAAATGCACTCGCAATGCCTGGGTGCATTAGCTACACTGGAGTCACGTGACGGATGTCAGTGGTTTAGAGGTTCCAGCCAAGGTGCTGAAATGCACTCGCAGTGCCTGGGTGCATTAGCTACACTGGAGTCACGTGATGGATGTCAGTGGCTTAGAGGTTCCAGCCAAGGTGCTGAAATGCACTCGCAGTGCCTGGGTGCATAAGTTACACTGGAGTCACGTGACGGATGTCAGTGGCTTAGAGGTTCCAGCCTAGGTGCTGAAATGCACTCGCAGTGCCTGGGTGCATCAGCTACACTGGAGTCACGTGACGGATGTCAGTGACTTAGAGGTTCCAGCCAAGGCTCTAACGGTGTATTTTGGAGAAACACAGAATGTAAAGTTGCACCCCTCGGAATAGGGTTTACCAGAGATACTCAAAGTCAATATATATTAAAATGATCTGGTGGGATTACAAGCAAGAGGGCATGAAGGAACACATGGAATGAATAGAATTTCACACCAGAATATCAATGCAATCACACCAGACAAGCACGGTGGCTGATGGTCTTGTTATTAACTACTGCAGTGAGAATCTGCGTCGACAGTGATGCATTTCGATAAACTAACAAACATCGGGAACAGCTGTATAAGACGAAAGGCTTTGCTGCAGAGCAGATGAGTGTAACGAACTCGGGATGTGATGGCGCCCCAGAACGTGCAGAGGAGTCATTAATTGGAGAACTTTGCCCTTTGACTAATTTTGACTGGTGTGAATAAAGAACGGCATTAAGAAGCAGTTAGAAAGCCAGTTTTCTTATAAATGTGCCTTTTTGTGTCATGCATTATTTAAATATTTGTTCAATATGCTTCTTTATATGTCTTTGACAGGAGATGAGCGATATATATTTAATTTTGGGTTCGTGAACAATGATTTGAATATGATCAGGGTGCAAACACAGTGTACAGTGAACAGTGTACAGTGGCCTCGAAGGGTATTTGGAGACTCCAGTGTACTGCTGCTGTTTTTCTTCATTCTACCTATAATGTCTGTCTGCTGCTGGTCTCTCTTGGTCTTCTCTGTTCACATTCCTTCATATTTCATATTTTTAACAATATAGCCAACTGTGGAAGATGGGAGATTAATCTCATTCTTTTTTGCTGATGTGTTGAACAGAGCTGTCTCCTTTGTGCAAACAAATATCGCTAGACCTTGATTCAAAACTAACTTCACTTTTCTTAACCATCTTTACGATTCCTTTCAAAGAACTGCTCTGAGATCATCTACAGTGGGTGTGTGAGTCATCCTTACCGACACACAGGTGTCCCTACATCTGTAATTCATCTTCGCATTATCCGGAAATCTCATTACATGCATGGTGAGCCAAAAAGAGAAGAAAAGTATATATTTTTCCCTCTGTTCACCATGCACGTAATGGCGTTTCATTGGACCCTGTCTGGCGATGAGCGAAACAGTGTTACTTGTTTTTACGGCGGGAGGCAGCTCCCAGTGTTGGAGCAGGACACACAGCCAGACCTGCAGGGGTGTCACCTCCTCTGGCTGGCTGACGGCGAACCTACGCTGGGCTCGCGCTCATCCATCAGCCGGCGTGGTGCTTCCAGCTTCCATTTCTGACACATGAACCATAGGCAGACAACTAAAGCTCAGCCAAAGGGCTTCGCCGTGGAAAGCATTCGCTTGGAGAACACAGAGGTCATGCTGCCGGAAGATTCCATTAAAAGAGAAAGCAAAGGCTTGCCGTTGGCAGGGATAACCTCCTTGGGCTGTGATGTGAGGCGAACGTGCTAATTATTCTCGCACCCGTACCCCTGTTTGCTGTTCCCGGGGGTGTTTGCCCTTCTGTGTGCAGTTCAGCCTCCTCTTCTTTCCCGGATCAATGTGAGCAGATCAAATGCCAAGTGACACGTTTTCTGGTTACGGAGCTTTGGAGACACGGATGCTGCTGCACAGTCTGCCAAGTGCTTGCTGTAAAAAATTCAGAATAGATTTTTGTTTTTGCTCATTTATTGCATTTTAAAACAAAAAAAGTGTCTTCTTGCATTGATCAATGTGGTGAAAAACTAACAGCTTCATCCAGCCATGAATTGCATCATAACAGTGATAGTATTCCTATACACAGCCAGCAAAATCCATTTGGGCTCCGGTCCCAAATGAAATGCTCCTTTTTGGTATCAGGAGGTAACTGCCTGGAGATTCTCCCAGAGCTATTCCTGACCGCCGTTCTAGAGCGGTTTCTAGACCAGCGCTGGAGACGCACTAACTGCGTCTGGCGAGAGGCTGAATACAAGTACGAGGATAAAACAAAAGGCTGCTCTCTCTCTGAGGCCTGCGATGGCTTAAGAAGAGTCATGTGGGAGTTCGGTTTGCACCCAATCCACAAAGGCACAAAGGTCAATGAATGCGACTGAGTCAGCCGGTCCCCCGGTGATCTCTGTGCCGTCAGTCATTACTCACCTGCAGGGGAGACTCCCAGCTCCCACAGATGCTCTTATGTTCAGAGGAGACAAACCACAACAGGTGAGGGGAAGGAGCCCTAAGTTAAGTGTCAGCCTGGAGCTGAGAGCGACATGTGAAACCAAACAGCTGGAAGTGTTTGTGCTGCTATTTAGGGATTTGTCATGAAGATGAAGGACTCCTGCTAGAAACTGTAACTGTCATTTAAAAAGTGTACGTTGCTATTTACATGTTAATATTTTGTCACCTGTTGCTAAAAAAATGAAATGTTTGTAATTCAGATAAATTGCTATTGTGCTTTGTGTGTAATTCTAACTAGCAGTGAGGTATACCACGTGCAAAACAGTTCTGCAGAAACGCAAGAAAGAAAATTAGGTGCTGAAGAGATGATCATCTTCATTCAGTGGCATGATATCATGCAGAATAAGCTGCAAAGAGGTCCAGCTTCAGTACGTAACACTGGACTAGTCTAAAGGCGACTTACAATAAATGCACAATACGCTGCACTTTTATACTTTTATGCTTAGGTAGAATGCGTTTGTTACTGAGGATGCAGGTCTATTTTCACCATCGGGGGAATATACACATATATATCCTCCTGAGACCCCACCCATTCATTTATGTCCATTGTAGTGGACATGTTGTTTTTGCATCTATCTTTTCACTGATGTAAGGAAACATATTTATTCCTGTTGTGCACTAAAGAGGACATGCTGTGAAATTAAAAATAAAAATAAATTAGAAAAAAATTGTAAGATGTCTTATTTCCTCCAAAGACAAATATCCTAAAATTGAAGGACACTTTTTTCCTTGGGTCTCAGGAGGATATGCATATATATACAGTATACAGACGCTCTTCTACTTACGAACTTTCAGACATACGAGCGAAGAGCACTGTAAGTCCAAATTGTGTTCATTGGGCTCCCGTTTCCTGTCTGCAACATCAATTTTTTTTTTCTGTGCACCAATTCCACCTAGTACGACTTCTGGCCGCTACTCCCGCCCCGCAGCAGCGTAGCGTTCGTACTCCCAGCATCCTAGTTCTTTGTACTTGCGTATATCCTTAAAATGATGCTGAATAACGACTTACGAACATTTCAAGTTACGAATGGCTGTTCGAAACACAACCCGTTCGTAAGTAGAGGAGCGTCTGTATTAGATTATAAATATACATAAATATATATATTAAATCAAGAAAACTGAAGTGCAATGGTATAATCACATGACCAGACTTACCAATTCATGATTTCTCCTAAAATGCTTCAACCTAAAAACACCTTTAAATCTATTGTACAGTTTTCCATTATTGAGGCACACAACAATTGCAGAACACTTCTCATCAGCAGGAATGCAGTGCTGCATTTTAATTTTAATGGCCACATCCATAGACTCAGTGGGAGATTATATATTTTGGACAAATTACCTCATTATTGTAGATTGATACCTGCAATATGTAGGTAGGAGACAGGCAAGATATCTCATTTTGCACCTGACAAGATTTTAATGGTTTTACCTCCCATTGATTTATACTGGCCACCTTAAAGCTTTTTAAAGTAATACATTTGGAGATTGAAAGAGGTCTCCCAGCATCTCCAGGAGATTACCTGGGGACTGGGGACTCCTCCATACCTTCAATCCTAACCTCACTGTCACCAAACCAATAAAGTCAACATCAACAATTGGGCTGGAGGCTCGCAGAAGCCTGTCTGAGTGGCGATTCTGAGCAGCCAGCATCTCAGACTGCTTCTGCAGTGCTGTGGCTCTCCTCCAGGGGACCCTGCTTATGCTGGCTGGCTCAAGGCTGAATACACTGCAGATGCTCTTGAATGTCATTCTAGCCTTAGTGGCTTCAATTCAATTCAATTCATGTAGCGCATTTTCACAACATTACATCTCTTTACACATTACAGCGCTTTACAGCATCCCTGCCCAAAGCCCCCAGTGGGCAAGTCAGAGGGGACAGTGGCAAGGAAAAGCTCCCTAGGAGGAAGAAACCTTGGGAGGAACCAGTGGGGGAGCCCATCCTCCTGGGGGCAGCAGAGGAAGCC
>JABJVO010000090.1:1361307-1382977 GCA_026770805.1 Boulengeromyrus knoepffleri
GACAGACTGCACGGCACGGTCTCCAGGAAGAGGAGTCTGTTTAGTGACAGACTGCACGGCACGGTCTCCAGGAAGAGTGGTCTGTTTAGTGACAGACTGCACGGCACGGTCTCCAGGCAGAGGCATCTGTTTAGTGACAGACTGCACGGCACGGTCTCCAGGAAGAGGAGTCTGTTTAGTGACAGACTGCACGGCACGGTCTCCAGGAAGAGGAGTCTGTTTAGTCGCAGACTGTGGTCACTGTCCTGCTCAACAGACAGACTGAGGAAGTCCTTTGTCCCCCAGGCCGTACAGCTCTACAACGCATCACATCTTACATCTATATTTGAAATTCATTTTTAATATATATGGTCTAAATACTTTACAGGGTATGTGTATTTTATTTATATATTTTTATACATGCATAATTATATTTCATTTATTTCATACTTAATATATATTTCATATACAGTATTTCATATATATACTATTTATTCATTTATTTTGTTTGTTTATTTAATCATCGGCTTGTGCGCACGCACATATACACACACAGACACACACCTACAATATATATATACAGTATGTATATAATGTATAGTAGTATTATCGGTGTACATAGTCACTTTGACCTGAGCCACTGCTTCAAGATACTGACCATTACACTGCATCCATAGACGCATCTATCTATCTATCTATCTATCTATCTATCAGTGAGGATGCAGCTGTTGAAAGGCAGCCTTCACCTGCAGCTGAAGAGCAGTGAGGATGCAGCTGTTGAAAGGCAGCCTTCACCTGCATCCGTGTGTGTTTGCAGATGTTTGGGGTGGTCAGCCATTGCGTCTCAAGTCCCGTGGTCACGTTCATGAAAACCAAAGTCCCACACAGTCACGGAGATAGTCGCTCTGCGCTGAGGGTAGATAGGATACACATTAGTGCCAGCTTTCCTGTTATGATGCCGAACATAAAAGCAAGTTTCTAAAGAGAAAGAGAAAAAAACAAGCACTTACAGTGCATCTTTGGGGTTGTTATGGACACAATTAATTTGCAGTTTGTCTGCAGTTACATCTTAATCAGCGATTACAGATAAACCAGCACACATGTATAGCTGAAGCAGCGCTCCGTATATATCCAAGCATTCGCTATGGGGTCGTTTCACATTTGTCCTGGAGACAGGGAGGCAAAGGCTGGGGATGGTGGCAGCTCTGTGCCCACAACCGGAAAGTCACTGGTTCGAGTCCTGCAGCTGGTGGAGTGATTTCAGCGGTTCCTGAGGCCTTAGCTTTCATTTGTACAGTGACAGGCTGCATTCTGATCCACGCTCACACATCTCTCTGGACAAAGGCTCATTCGGAATAAACGGCCGGGAGCGTACAATGATATGTCCTAATCAATATGGATTGTTCTTTGTAAGAGCTTAATGTGTCAGTCCTAAGCAAAAACATCTCTGCTGCCTTTCAGCATTGTCACTGATTAACAAGACTGTGTTTAATTTGACTTTCGCAGGTTCAGTGATTGTCATTTACAGTGAATATTTCCAGGTATCATCACCCATTTGAAGAGAATGTGCATTACTATTCACCCAGAAAATACTCACTATTCGCCCTTTTCACAGGTATGACTTCAAAAGAAGCAAAATATAAAACTAAGCATGAATACAGAGCTTGGGATGCACCAATTAAATGGGGGGGGATTGTGGGTGTCCTGACCCCTGGCCACTCGCTTCTGTGAAGGTCCAGTTGGACTTGGTGCTGATTGTAGCCCGATAAAGCTGAAATACTCTCTGCTTTGTGGTAGCATTCCACTGTGACCCGCCTGGTTTCATTTCGCTGACGAGCACGGCTGGTTCCTTTATGCTAACGTGATCTGAGAAGAGAAGCATTGACTTTTCAAGGTAAATATTAACGCCTGGCATCTCAGTGCCGTGTCCTGATTCCCCAGGTACCACCCCTATCAGACGGGGGGGCACTTTGCACCTTGGTCCATATCACAGAGCGTCAAGTGGAATTTTAATGCGGGCGCGTACCTTCAGGAAGACATTTTTCAAAAGATTAATAAAAATGAAACTACCCTTGCTGTCAGTTTTAGCCCCGAATGCTCGTTTGGTTGGATATCTCCCGTTTGTCAAGGTCTTTCGCATCCCACACGCTCCCTTATGTTAGACATTATCGCCGCGGCTGCTGAAAGAAGCGTTTCCGTAATCCTGCCGCTCTCGCCCTGGGCAGACGCCATCAGCAGAGGCACACAGAGAGACAGCACGCCGAAAGCAAGCCCTGTGAATGTTTGAGCGGGCGGCAGGAAGCGGCGCCTCGTCAGAGCTCAAGCCAGAACCACTCGCTTTGGTCCTCATGTAGCCGAAGCAAGAGGCTGCAGATCATTCCGTTAATAAGACAAGTCGTTAGAAGGCCCGGGTAATATGTATCACATCCACCCATCCATCGTCCAAGACTGTTACAGGGTCACGGCTAAGCCTGCAGCCAATCCCATTAATCGGCCAGTTCCCAGACTGGAGACGCACTGCATGGGATGCTAGGCTATTGCTGTATGCACACACGTGCTGACACACTGTAAGCAAATCTAAGACTCGCCGACCTGTTTTTGGGTAAAACATCGGGAGCCAGAATCTCCACACACAGATACGGCACTGGAATACTGGAATACTGGAATGTCGGAATGCTGATTCCCTCGAATTTGAATGCATAAATCCTGTCTCCCGCAGCATGGGTCTCTCCGCAGGGTCAGCTGGCGTGGGGCGTAACCCCCACCACACGAAAACACCGTTAGCCCCGGAACCCCGGGGCCAAACTAAAACGAAGCAGACGGCATTCACAGAATCTTGTAATTACCACGCCTTGTAAAATATGTTTCGATGAGTAGGACTATTTCTAATGCAGAACGACTAGGCAAGTTAATGTGTTTCCTGTCCCACAGCTATATCCTCTCAGTCACAAAGGGAATTACGAGAGTAAAGATTAATAAACAAGCACAGCTTGCATGTTTTGGAGACCAGCCTTAGAACAGATTACGGAGATAACAAAATATACTACCAAGTTCATTAACAATGTTAACATTTTCTAGAAAAATTCACTGTAAAAAATACAGATTAAAACACTGAAGATATGATGTAAGCATGTTCATGTGCATGTGAGCGTGTTCATGAGCGTGTAAGCGTGTTCATGTGCATGTGAGCGTGTAAGCATGTTCATGAGCGTGTGAGCATGTTCATGAGCGTGTAAGCGTGTTCATGTGCATGTAAGCATGTTTGCGTGCCTTTAGAATGCAGGGTTTCCAACTTTGATCAGTTGGCTGGAGTGAAATTTTCAAGTCTGCACACACATTTTCATGTATGTAACAGTTCTAAAACATGGCATCTGGACCACATCTCCAGGAAATTCTCACTTTGCAGCAACCTATCCTTTAAATTAGATTAGCTCGATGTTCAGGTTAATTTGACCAACACTTGTTACAACGAGGCAGTAAGAAAAGAGGAGGACACTCATATTTAACTTAGAAAACATCTTCAAAGATCATAACCAATGGTAAACTGTCAGTAGGAATTAGTCGGTAGGATCAGTAGTAGATGTGTCTCCTCTTCTCTCCTCCCCCTCTTCTCCTCTCATCTCTTCTCTCCTCTCACCTCCCCTCTCACCTCCTCTGCCCTCCTCTCCTCCCCTCTCCTTGGGAGAAGCCAAGTTCGAAAAAATAACAGTTGAGCCACTGGATCATCACACACTCTAATTAACCTATTAACCATACACCCTTCCCATGCATGACTGACACCCTGAGTAATAAGATCAAACAGAGGCCGAAGCTACAGACACGCCACACAGACCACCCCGGCCCGCCATGGCCGGTTTGCCGGGTCCCAGTTCCACCCCACCAGCACCCTCATTTGCCAGGTGATGATGTCCTAATGGGGGACCTGCAGCCTCGACCCGACAGCCAGATGCATCTCCTTGGCGATGTCTCCAAGATGAGGAATGCAGCAGGGGTTCAGAGCCAAGGCGTCTCCACACCAGCCCGAGTGTCAGCGCTGACACATTCAGGCCTTCTGAATGTTTGAAGTCTGCCGCTTAACCGGCTCGCCGTTCCAGCGTAGATCTGGAGGCATTCGAAGGAGACACACGTGATGGGCGTGCAATCTTCGTTCCCCACCCAAGCTTGGCAATTTCTCTCCATTTCACAGATAAGTGTGACACGAGTGTCTGTAGCTTATTGAGAGTGCAGAGGGTGTTTTCAAGTGAGAGTGAATCTGGCCGGAATCTGAAATAAGCATCTGTAATATCCCCGTCATTAATGGACGTTAGAAGTACGCAGTGCATTATGGGGAATCCCGCTACTGGCGTACACTTTTATTGTGTGACAGAACTCCAGGGAACCACAAGGAGAAAATGGACTTCATTATCGTTTGGTCTGATTAAAATGTAAATTGATGTGTCCATTTATCATCCAATCAAGATGCAAGTGAGCTAATTTCTACAAAAAAGGGGGAAAAATTAACATGATTTTTAATTATTAATTTTAGCTGAATAATGCTTCTGTGTAAATGTCTTTCATTTCCTTTTCAGTGCCAATTATAATTTTGTACAGTTTTGCGCTGTGAAATCTATAAAATTCATATCATCCCCAGAAAATATTCAAGAATTAATTTGGTATTCTGTTTTTACACAAAGCTTTTAATTTCCCACAAATGAACAGAAATACCGCAAAATCACAGAAAACAGAAGTTAATCAACTCCACAAATGCCACAATGTTTCTTTATTTCTCGAAAATGTAGCATCTGTTACAAACCACACTTTAAAGAACTGCCACAGTGCAATATAAGTGTCCGCCTTGAAGCACTGTGACAAGGCGATTGAGATGTACATCAAACCATCAGCGTCATCCAGCTTGCACTGCCATTTTAGAGCCCTGTTTTTTCAAACTCCAACATTAGCAACGCCAACAGCGATAAGTAAGGGGTGAACCACAATGAGGTGTGTGGTAGTATGAAAATAATCCACGACAACATAGGGTAATAATCAACAACCGCATAGGGTAATAACCAAAGTCAACATAGGGTAATAATCAAAGACAACATAGGGTAATAACCAAAGTCAACATAGGGTAATAATCAACAACAGCATATGATAATAATCAACAACAGCATAGGGTAATAATCAACAACAACATAGGGTAATAATCAACAACAGCATAGGATAATAATCAAAGACAACATAGGGTAATAATCAAAGACAACATAGGGTAATAATCAACAACAGCATAGGGTAATAATCAAAGACAGCATAGGGTAATAATCAACAACAGCATAGGATAATAATCAAAGACAACATAGGGTAATAATCAAAGACAACATAGGGTAATAATCAACAACAGCATAGGGTAATAATCAAAGACAGCATAGGGTAATAATCAAAGACAGCATAGGGTAATAATCAAAGACAGCATAGGGTAATAATCAACAACAGCATAGGATAATAATCAACAACAACATAGGATAATAATCAAAGACAGCATAGGATAATAATCAACGACAACATAGGGTAATAATAAACGACAGCATAGGATAATAATGAATGACGAATAATCAATGATATATATAATTTTCGAATAACTGTAGGATCGGTAGTAGGTGTGTCTCCTCTTCTCTGGAAGTGGTTTATCTGCATATATCACGGCAAATGAATAAAAAATACAAATAGAACAAAATAGTCACTATTCATTTTTCAGAAGAAAATAATTTAAATTATTTCAATTTCAATTCAGTTTCTCAATTATTTAATAAAGGTAGAATGTACTGTTAAAAATATAGTCCTTAAAAAGATGGTCTGGTCAGGCCACTCATGGCTACTTATTACTGGAGTCTGTTAAGTGACCATAGAAATCTTCAACATGTTTTTATACTAACGTCTAATAAAGCATTAAAACGCAAAAACATAGAAGTGATTTTAGGCAGCCGGAACTACTTGTGCAAAAGTAAACAGCCTTGTGACATCTCAGGTTTAATTTAGAATAATGCACAGGGGTTAAAATACCTCAGTTCTAGGAAGGTTCCTATGAACACCAGATCAGGCAGATCAGTCTCCCTCCAACCCAGACTACACCTCAGACATCAGGCAGATCAGTCTCCCTCCAACCCAGACTACACCTCAAACACCAGATCAGGCAGATCAGTCTCCCTCTAACCCAGACTACACCTCAGACACCAGGCAGATCAGTCTCCCTCTAACCCAGACTACACCTCAGACACCAGGCAGATCAGTCTCCCTCCAACCCAGACTACACCTCAGACACCAGATCAGGCAGATCAGTCTCCCTCTAACCCAGACTACACCTCAGACACCAGATCAGGCAGATCAGTCTCCCTCCAACCCAGACTACAGCTCAAACACCAGGCAGATCAGTCTCCCTCCAACCTGTCCTCCACATCGTGACACCTGCCACTGACAGTAACTTAAAAAGTTTGTGTTTTTAGCTTTGATAGAATGTTTTCCACATCTTTTCTTTAACTCTTCCCCATACCAAATCCCTACATTCTGTCCAATTCCCTCTTATTATTAGCAACCCAGACACGAACTTTTTAGGTGTATTTAGGTGGTAATTCCATCCAGAGGAAACTCGTAAGCGGCTGGTGTCAGCAGGTCACGGTGGCTTTGGCACTTCTGTAACCTGCCGTGTTCATAAAGCTGGAGGTAGGCCTTCAGACCTCGTCATGCGGGCATCCGCCACATTTCCCAGCAGACCCAGGGGTCTTCCGTTTCTCGGAGTGTTGAAATCGGCCACGAATAGCATGGGAGCACTGCTGATCCTGGACTTAAACCGTTCTAACGGCACATGTAAATGCAAGGCAGGCAGTGAGTGCTAGGACTCCAGCAAGCGCTTCTCACAGGGACTCGGCTGCCATTAAACTTTCAGCTCTACCGGGACTTTCACAGTAGGCCGGTGTACTATGCCAAGTCATTAATAACAATAATAAAAAATAAGAATGGCGTCATCGCCATCTGATAGCTAAGCAGTCAGGGAGGCTGACAGCTTCATGGTGCCTGGTGTAACCATGCCGTCCTGAGAGCCAGCAGACCTACGACGGGAAGCGGCAGGGTGCTGAGCGCTGAGGGTGATCCTGTGCAGTATGACGTACAGGCAACGGATCCTCACAGGAAGCATCAGGCCGTTTTCCATTTCCAAAGCGCTCAGGAGGAAAACGCCGCTTGGCTATAGGAAGGCGAAGCCATCGCTGAGTGAGGCTGTCGGCACTGCTCCCTGAATACTGCTGATTTTCTGAACGAAGCTTTGATGGTAAAAGTGGATTGAGCTTCAAATTAGTAAGTATCATAAATAATTCATCCTCGTCTTTCACACTTGCGTTGGCTCCTTAGTTGGCTGGTTCTTTTCTGCTGTGTTTAATTGCTCATTAAATGAGAAGAAGTTTGAGAAGTCAACTCTGTGTTTCCTTATCAATCCTTGTTAATTAATACACAGGAATAAAACAACTTATTTTTGATCATGAAATGTTGTGCGGCTATATTTGAAATTTTAAAAGCCTAATCTAATATTCGTCCCACATAATTTCTCCTCTGCCAGATGTAATTCATATCTATCACATGTAATTTATATCTACGGTGTAACATGCAGATTTTCTTTTTTATAATAACTCAGGCTTACTAATGCAGTCAGTAGCCAACACACATCTGGGAGTCACATAATGATCAAGGAAGGGTGTGGGAAGTATATGCCAAGCAAAGACACATTGAAACACAGATATATATATATATACAAACACAGATATATATACATACAAACACAGATATGTATACATACAAACACAGATATATATATATACAAACACAGATATATATACATACAAACACAGATATATATATATACACACACAGATATATATATACATACAAACACAGATATATATACATACACACACAGATATATATACATACAAACACAGATATATATACATACAAACACAGATATATATATATACATACACACACAGACACACATAGACACATGCCTATCTAAATGGGGACTTTTATAAGGGAAAAACCCTAATCCCAATCACAACACCCTTATCCCCGCACTGTGTATGTAGATGGAATGGTGAGCAGTATCGTGGATTCTGAACTGTGTATGTAACATTATATAGATATATAATGTTAGCTTCATATTTTTCCATTAAAATGTATAAATCGATGTTTTGTCGATTTTACAAATCAATCTCTTCCTTCTACATATAATACCCGTAGCTGTATTGTCAGAACAAAACATGGCAAATAATTTTGTATCCTAAAAAGCCATCAGTGCCTTCCAATAATGTAAACATCATTGTTTTTTGTATTTCCAGATAGCTTCATTTTTTCTATACTTCTGTGTAGCACAGAGATGATAAATTAAATTCAATACAGTCTGCATTCTGTGCAAGATCTTGGTGCTGTTCCCTAACGGGGAATGTGCTTTTCATCAGGAATATTTAAAACTAGTACCCTGTAGACATTGTAAACATATGGACAGAAAATCATGTTGTTCACTGGACTGGCAAACGTACTGAGAATCTGACCTTGAGGAAACTTTGCTGTATTAGATTTGCAGATCCGCACCTTTCTGTGGGAAATCCATCTCAGGAAAATCTGAATTTCTGAAAGCCTTTTGGAATTCAGACCTTTTACCAATGACACTCGCAGGAGCCTTTCAATTTCCCAGCATAGTTGCTAAAGAGAAGCAGTGAACTTTTCATGTGGCTAAAATATTCACTTAGATATTCTACATGCTCAGAAGATACACTGAATATGTCAGGAAGTGAATAATCGAAAGGAGCTGCTCTTAATTTAAAGCCATGGTTACCGACGGCTCTCTCATGTCCTTCGTGCTCCAGAGAGCTTCGTTTCATATCAGCAGCCGGATCACAGGCTCCTTGAACCCACTACAGTCACAGCACTGACATTCTTGCACAGACTGTGCCCGCCCTGCTGTTTATATTTCACTTCTATGATATCTAATTGTCCCTGAAGGTCTTGTATTCCACTTCTTCCGCACTCTGCACTGGGGTTGTCAGGAATAAAACCACACACTGTCATTCAGGCTAAAATTCAGGCCATTCTGTGCTCCCAGGGATTCCCGCTTCTCGTCAGATCTAAAGTGTAGCTAAGGTGTTTCCCCAAAAACACCAAATAAAATTATTATTTCATATTCATTCAGAATGGTTGTTTACTATTTTTTCCATCATCAAAAGAGGAAGATTATAGACACAGAAGCACAGATCTACACATCATCATATTGAACATGAGGCAGGCTGCATTTTATCTGACACAGATATTCAGGTGCATTCTAGGCTGCAGATATTCAGGTGCATTCTAGGCTGCATATATGCAGGTGCATTATAGGCTGCAGATATGCAGGTGCATTCTAGGCTGCAGATATTCAGGTGCATTCCAGGCCGACTCACTCTGCTGATCCTCTGCCCTGCTTCTGATCGCAGTCTAAATTTCCGAAAGGCTGCCTTCCTCTGTGTCATGGCCTTAGAAACCTATTATGCTGCAACAAGAAATAAAAAAGAAAAGTGGTAATGAAAGATAACGTGGGTTTGTGGTGTATTTCCTTGCGGTTGCTAGGTACCCCAGAGCAAGCGAAACACGGCCTGATCTGTTCGAGCATAGGGTCAGGGGCTTCATAGAGCCTGTCACTGTGGCATAAGGCATGGGGACTGCTGTCTGTCCCCAAGGTGGCGCTGTGCTGTTTTCTAATCATACTGGTGCTGATAATCCCTGTCTCACTAATGCATGACCATGCACACCATGTCCACCTCAGGGTGGCCCGGTTATCTGGGGCAAGCAGGGGAATGTGCGCACACTGCAAAACAGCACCTTCGTTTCCCCCTGCAATCAATCAGCACTGATAACAGGCAAAGGTGTAAAAGGATGACTGGCAAATCACCATTAGATTCTTCTAAACAGGCTACTCTGGCTGTGCCGTGACTAATCTAAAAGGTACAGTATTCATGTATAGCTAAGATCTGCCAGGTATCACTGCATTGAATGGGAATGTCCTCTCAGTTCCTGACGCTGTCCAGCTGGCTGGCTGATTGCACTGACATCACACAAGAAAGACTGCTGTCCCAAAGTGAGCTTATCTCCCATAAAAGCTGCAAACGATGCAGACTTCCAAGTGATGCGACTATCACTCTGCGAAAGCTTATCTATAGAGACGTACAGTTTTCTGCCTCTACAGCATAGCCTACATGAGCAGCTCTCTCTGCTACAGCTATGTCTGTACTGGGATTTGAGCCACCAGTATTAAGGTCATAAAACCATCACCTGCCCTCCAGGACCTGCTCCTATACCTGCTCCTGTGACTGCCCTCCAGTACCTGCTCCTGTACCTGCCCTCCAGTACCTGCTCCTGTACTTGCCCTCCAGTACCTGCTCCTGTACTTGCCCTCTAGTACCTGCTCCTATACCTGGTCCTGTACCTGCCATCCAGTACCTGCTCCTATACCTGCTCTTGTATCTGCCCTCCAGTACCTGCTCCAGTACCAGCTCCTGTACCTGCCCTCCAGTACCTGCTCCTGTACCTGCCCCCTAGTACCTGCTCCTATACCTGGTCCTGTACCTGCCATCCAGTACCTGCTCCTATACCTGCTCTTGAACCTGCCCTCCAGTACCTGCTCCAGTACCAGCTCCTGTACCTGCCCTCCAGTACCTGCTCCTATACCTGGCTCTCGTTCTTCCTCTGATAAACTAAAGAACCAATGAACCAATGAACAATGGTCGTTATATGACCAGATCTGATTGGTTATTTGATTTTTCAAACAGTCCTCCATATACAAAAAGTGAACAGCGTGTTTTTTATATTTCATGTAAACAAGGGACTCCCTCCTCAAATGATCAAAGTTTGTTATAAACTTCATGTGGTTACTGGTATATCCAAACATCCAATCATGAAGCCAGAGCTGCTCCATGTATTACAAACTGCTGAATGAAGGACAACAAAAAGATCCATTTTCTAATCAAGAGACACAAAACTCACACGTCCATTCTGAGCCGAAGATCTGAGGGATAATTCTATGATTAAAAGCAGATTATGTCACTATATGCACTTGTAAAACATTGTCCAGCTGGATAGTTAACTGAACCGTGTGTATGTGGATACAAGGATGAAATGGAGGCTTTTTGTGTAGCGAATGCAAAATATAACACTTTTGGAAAAACCGGGTCTGGCCAAGAGGCCTGGTAAATATGCATGAGTGACTGAACAGACTCATCACCTGACTGACGGGCTCGTCACCTGACCTCTCTCCCATCTCATGCTCTAAAAGGATCTTTAATAGGACAAACAAGCTGTCAAACTGAGTAAACATGGATTTGTTGCCATATATAGGCAAATTACTTGGTGTAGGAATTTTTTATGGCAATAACTGATCTGGATGCTGAGTGGCAGGAGGTGAGGCATTTAAGTACAGTTTGATTCTCCAGTGATTTTTCCAGTCTGTCCTGGTGTCTGAGGGTCGGGGAGCATGTAAGGTTTCTGCTGATAAGCGTATCTCTGCCTCTCCCCCATCGATCTTCATGTTATGCTGCATAATGAGAGTGGAATGTAAATATCCCAGCCCACTCACAGGCTGTGCCACGCTTACGGAGTTTAGCCTCGGCGCATTTTCAGCTCACAAACTAGTAACCTGACAGCAGTAAACCTCAAGTTACAAAATAAGTTTAAAAGGCAAAATTAAAGTAAAAATAGGCATACTAGAATAAATATAACAGTAAGGCAATTTTCATGTAAACAACTGTCTATTTCAAGTTTTATAAGAAACACTTGAATGCACTTTGTCATGAAAATTAATTCTGGGCTAATTTATGTGTATTTCAGAATTTAAGGACAGGAGGTTATGGGTCTCCTCAGCTTCAGAATGTTGTCAAATGTATGGGTTCTGTGACTTTAGTGAACTGAGAGCTCACAGTCATCCAGGGGTATGACAAGGGGGGACAAACACAGAACCAGAGGCACCGATACCCTGGGGGACCCCAGCACTTTATAGGGGCCCCATAATATAAATCTGGGAGCCCGGTCACTCGAAAGAATGTACTGATGGGACCCAGTGTGACTTTTTGTCAGGGAGTCCAGAATTTACAGCTATTGCATAATTCTTTGGAGAAAACATGCACCACTACTGTAATCATACTGATGGAGCATGATTATATATAAACAACCTCCTGGCTTGCTGAAATGGCTGGATTGTCCGGCGTATTCGATCAGCTGCTAACATGGTTCTGAGAATGTGAGGTGTGTTTCTCACTCTGAGGTTGGGGATCAGTGGGGCTGGACAGGGCCGTGCTTCCGATTGAATATTTTGTGCTTTTTATCTAATCGTTCTGATCAATCACTGCACTTAAAGGGTCTTTTTCATGGTCGTGCCACATCAACTCTTCCTCCAGGGCTTCAGATGATCCACTTTTAAAATGTTAAAATGTTTAAAATCTTCATGAGCACATCTACGCTATAGCTAGTGTGTATAAGTCCTCTACTTGACCCAGAGGTGGGAACAAGTCATTAACTTTCAAGTAACAAACAAGTCTCAAGTCCTTTCACTCAAGTTCGAAGTCAAATGCCGAGTCAAAACAGGCAAGTCTCAAGTCACCAAATTCAGTCCTGAGTCAACAAACCAAAGTTTCAAGTAAAGTCTAAAGGTTCAAGTGAGTCCTAAGCTGCAACTCTGAATATAATAATTTTTTTCTAATTTACTGCCACAGCAAAGTTATATAGTATACAGTAAAACCTTGGACTGCAAGTATAATTCGTTCCGGAAACGTGCTCATAATCCAAAGCACTCGTAAATCAAAGCGAATTTTCCCATTAGAAATAATGGAAACTCAAATAATTCATTCCACAACTTGATAAACAGATTCATCGCTCACACTGCTACACCCTTATTCGGGTGGTGCTTTTCTGCTAAATTTTGACTATACGAGTGAGGCACGCCGACTGAGACCGAGCATGGGAGACGTTTACCCAAATCCCGCAGCGAGAGAGAGAGAGAAGAACCATCGACTCAGTTGTGATTACGTGATGTTCGGCAGACAAAGCGTATACGTAATACTCGTATTGCAAGACCTTGCTCGTTCATCAAGTTAAAATTTATTAAATATCTTTGGTCGTCTTGCAAAACACTCGCAAACAAAGTTACTCGCAATCTGAGGTTTGACTGTATATGGGTTATAGTATATAACTTCGTCATGATATTACATTACTTCACTTGAGACTTGACTTGAGACACTGGTTTGTTGACTCAAGGATTGACTTGGTGTTAGACTATCTGACTTATTGCCTATTTTGACTTAGGACTTGATTTGGGACTTAAGTGGTAGGACTTCAGATTTACTTGTTACTTGAAAGTCAATGACTTGTTCCCTCTGACACGAGCAGTGACCATGTGGCTTCCCTGGTGAAGGCTGAGAGAAGAACACAGGGTGATGTCTCCCCAACCCTTGCTCACTCTAGTGGGTCACTACAGTGGAGCGTGATTTTGAGCACCAGCCCGGAGCAGCCCGTACCCAGTCATGAAGATGCACACCAATCCACTTCCTCTACAGAATACAACAGAGGTCACCCATTGATTTGGGGGCGTTCTCAATGTAATAATCGAGATCAGCGATCCAAGTTCAGTTGTGGTTTAATGAATCAAAATTCAAAACATCTGGTTCAAAACATGATGCAAGAATCAAGGTCAAGAGACTAGCTCAGGTCTCCAATGAGCCAGAGTAATACGTTACCTGGCAACCAAATCACAGTCCATAAGCAGGATCTGAAGACATCCAGGAAACCAACACAATGATCACCCATCACCTGTTACATGAGAAGACTAAACACATTTCAGCAAGTTCAGTGCCTCACAAAGGTTCTAGATCAGTCAGGTGCCCTATATCTCCCTCAGACTAATCATGAGATGGGCTGCAGGCATTTCCGGCGTTCTGCTGAGGCGGAGTGTGATCTGGGGAAGCGTGATCACCAAAACTGCCGACCGGACGCTGGTGCGGCACCAATGATAATCTTATGGAACACAAAATGCCGATGTTTTCAGTTTTAACTCTAAAGAAATATAAACTGTTAAAGCAATAAAAAATCAAAATAAAGGGTTTATCTGATGATAGCAATAATAGTAATTAGAAGTGTTTCAAGGGAAAGACGAAAAGTTTTTTTTAACACAAAGTTATTAAGAATAAAGGGAAATATTTTGAATGAAAATAACTCATAATTGTGGTTTCCCATTTATCTTAAAGAAAGCTGACTAAGCTTCAGATGCATTTTCTTATTCATTACAAACAAAAAAGTCCACTATATCAAACAGCAAGATGAAATATCCTCCTGATCAATAAGGGCCGTGCAGAGAAGGGCCATCCTTCAAAGTAAACACAATTACCAATGGATGTGAATACACTTACAAGCAAGCTGTCTTTCAAATTGCTCCAGATTCTCCTTCCAGCCAAAATGAATAAATCTATAAAAATTTACTTGATATAGAAAAAATATACCATCAGTTAATTTATTTCATTATTCATTAAGAGATGAAGTGAAGAGAGAATTATCACATAGGTATGTAAACCTCACTTTCATACTGAGAGTAGCCAAAGGTAGGCAGTGGCGGCCTAATAATTATGGATGGACTCTTATGATCGGAAGGTTGCTGGATCAAATCTCTGCCCAGCAAGGTACCCTGTGCAATGTTCTGCTTCCTTGGTGCTAAGTACTAACTGCCCAGTAATATGCAGGGGGCGTGTTTTGTTGTTGTGTGCTGTGGTGTATCAACAATGACACTTTTTCACTTCGCTTTCACTTTCTGAAGGAAACGGAGAAGGAACACGTCCTTCTGCATGTGATATGCCTTCCTATATAGAACCATAAATCCAATGCAGATATTAAGAGAGAATCAGAAATGTAAGTTGATCTCATGTATTTTCAGTAGTGTCCTGCTTTTGGACAATCAACAATTAGCTAGTGTTAGTACCGACTGGATTCATGTAACATGTTTGTCCTGTAATGTATAATGTATATAGTACTTAAATACGATGCTAATCATTGTGCATAACTAATATAACTAATATTCAACACAAAACCAACTTCACTAACGAAGGCAGTGCTTATATTTTAATCCTAACTTTCTTGTTTACTTTCTGATTTTTCTTCCTTAATTAGGATTTATTTTATTTTTAGATGTATCCTCTAGCTGCTGTTTTTTTTATTAATATAATTTCAAAGAAATATTGTACAAAAAGCGCTGTGCACCGGGGAATGGTTAAGCAGACCGAAAGCGAGTATCCCTTCCAATTCCTTCTTCCCCTTGTCACACATAAGATTTCAGTACA
The DNA here is from genome assembly GCA_026770805.1 of Boulengeromyrus knoepffleri. Taxonomy (NCBI): domain Eukaryota; kingdom Metazoa; phylum Chordata; class Actinopteri; order Osteoglossiformes; family Mormyridae; genus Boulengeromyrus; species Boulengeromyrus knoepffleri. Next base: position 1,376,652 of record JABJVO010000090.1, read on the forward strand.
TATGTTCTCTTGAACTTTGTTTTAATTAATATCCCTCAGACTTACCAGGACAAACTCAAACAAAAATACTGAAGCACCAGCAAGACGGCTCCATATTGTGGAGTGTATTAACAGTGCTGAGCATGCTGGGAGATATTCTAATTAGCCCTTGTTTGTGTTATTGTACAAACTTCCCGTGTTCCTGATTGTCATGTGTGCCATTGCCTGTGTCCTGTGTGAATCCCATCTGATCCCCACTTGTCTCTAGCTATTGTGTAAACTCCCCACGTTTTGTGTGTGTGTCTGTCTGTCCAGCGTCAGACCTCCCAGTGTGTCCCTGTTACGTGTGTCGGAGTTGTGGTTGCTGTCTATGTTTAGGACTTGTAAGGGCTACAATAAAAGAGTTTGTCTTGTCTGAAACCGTCTGGCCTGCCGCTGCGATGCCTGGGCCCACTGTGTGCACCATGACTTTGGCCTCCAGGAACTTCCTGTTACCCTGTGTTGCTCCAGGTGGGCGTTTCTGTGTGATACTTTTACAGATTCCCACTTACTGGGAAACGGTCTCCAAAATAACTGTCAATTGTGGTATTTTTCCAAAGATGGCTACCTCTCTTTGCTGTTTCCAGCAGGCAGATGTGTACTTTGTATTCATAAGCTATCTATGGTGACGGTGGCCCTATCTTTACAATAAATATCTTAATATTGCAGCATGTTTATGTTGTTGAACACACAAGTAATCAGTGGGCTGTTATCAGAGCAAAAAACACCGACAATTTTCAGAGAATATACATTTTATTCACCATTGATTTCCTATAAAAATCCGAACATAAATTTTGCATTATGGAGTGTTTTCAGAAAACAAAATGCTAATTCATTTTCCCCATGAAGTCCAAGTAGTAGCACTAGCAAATCACTGGTCCCCCTCTTCAATGTGCTGGGAAAAATTATTTTGTCTGGTGATGAACAATATAGCTGTTTTTGACATAAATTCACTTTAAGGTGTAATAACAGAGAGATGAGGAGCAAAAGGGAACCGGTGACCCTGGGAACCAGTGACCCTGGCTGAGGGTGACCCTGGCTGAGGGTGACCCTGGGAACCAGTGACCCTGGCTGAGGGTGACCCTGGGAACCAGTGACCCTGGCTGAGGGTGACCCTGGGGCGCTTCCCTTAGTTTAAGTTAAATGAGTTTTTAAATTCAAACATCTTCCTGAAATCCTTACATATCATAAAACCTTTGTTTTAAACTATAATTAGACCATTCCCTTGGCACCTTGTATTTCAAGAACCCAGTTAAAGCGCAACAGTTCAGTACATAAATTTTGCTGATGTATTCTTCAGAGGTTTTTGAGACCAAGTGGGGACACCACTGTTACTATGTCACATGACCGTGGGTGTTCGTGTTGCTTCTCAATTATTGACTAATGAACTCATTTACTCATTAAAAATACAATAACTTGTCCATAATAACAGGGATATCAAAAAATGTTATCAAAATATACTCCATGAACAAAATACCCGACCTGACAATAGCTTGATCTGACAATCATCCTTTTTGCCAAGGATGAATAAAAAGGTCCATCCATCCATCCATCCATCCATCCATCCATCCATCCATCCATCCTGCAAATATTTGGTCAGGGAGATTCTGGAAGTATAGGACACAAGGCAGGGGACACCCTGGGTGGGATGGCAGTCGGTAGCAGGGCACACACTTTTGCTTATGCATTTCAAAATTATATTTTCTTTTTTTTTCAGATAAAATATTCTTGACTCCATAATTTAGTAAATCAACCAACAAGCCTTCCAAATTGTACTGCATTAGACTGTCCCCCATTCCGCTAATGGGTGTTTAACATGGACATTCATACCCATTAGGCCACACTAATCCACACACTCTATGGTGACTTCTTCCTCAGGCGCCAGGATCGTATGGCAGACCGGCGGTGCAGAGCGAGCCTGTGTGCTCACTGCTGCCCCCTGCTGCTGCTTGCCTCTCCTGCACCACCTGGAGTGGAGCATGGGCCCAGGGCATTGGCTCTCTGAACATCCAATCAGAAGAGCAGCATGGTGCTGCTGAGGCAGCTCCATCTGAAGGAAGAGGCGCTGAGGTCTGGGCTTCTGGAAGCTCATTCTGATTCATATTGAGATGATGACAGATTCAGAAGAAAAAAACTAATTAAAGTAATAACCTTAGGTGATACGGAGCTTCTAATAAAATCTGCCTTACCGACTGTTTAGATCATCTCTAACTAGTGAACGCATTTATGGTGACTACTTCACACTCATACAGTAACCTGTGAAACAGCTGATAACCAGCTATCCTAACCTTCAAGACAAATTAGCAATATTTAGACCGCTGTGTTTACGCCACAGATTACTATCACGGAAAATAAAGATGCTCTTTGGTGTTCACGTGGTATATTTGTGTTTCACAGCAGAGCACACTTCATCATCATGTAAAAGGGCCATGATTACAGGCGACTGACCAGCACAGGTGAGGACAAATTCACAGTAGCTAAGCAGCATGGACAATGGTATCTGCTGTACATAACAACCAGGGATCGTACCGACCCCCCCCAGAGGAGACCCCTCAGGTCTGCATCATACGTGAACCTGGTCTTCATTTTGAGCATGTGATTAGAATTAACAGCTGAAAGATTTCATTAAAAAGTCAAATACAGACAGGGTCAAAAGTTTGCATCGACTCTACGTGGAAAGGAGACGGGACACTGAACATACATAAATTATGCTGCATAGTTCTCCAATAACTGGAGGATCAAAGTGATTTCATAAAAATTGAGGGACAAAATAACATGAAACTGCTATTCATAGGTTAGTCAAGAGCTAAAGGAAACGTTGAAAATACCTCTGAGTTAAGCAGTGATCCTTTGGCAGGATGCCATGCATTCACTCTACCGGACTCTGAAATGGGATCAAAATCAGACTACAGTGGCACCTCAGAACTCGAACTTAATCCGTTCAGAACTCCGGATCGAATCGTAAAAAGTTCGAGTTGTGATGGAATTTAAACACAGCAAAGGAACCTGGTGATGTTTACATTGTATACATCTGTTCCTGTTAGCATTAGGGCTGCCAACTCTCACGCATCTGGCGTGACACTCGCCCTTCCAGACTCTCACGCAAGGAGTCTTACGGCAAATATATTATTCCGTTAAAAACCTATAATTAGCTACATCAAAACCCTACAAACTATTTACAGGGTAATAAAATTGTTACACATGTGTAAATATATCTGCATGTGTGTGCAGACTTGTCTCAAATTGCAAATCTCACTCCAGCCAGCTGACCAAAGTTGACAAGCCTGCTGCATATTAGCAACAAAGTACACATTTGAAATTTGTTGTAATCCCAATCGTTTCAGGGGGTAGATCATAGTTACAGCACAATTAATTTTACCAAGGAAAATACGAGCTGACACCTTCCTCAAGAACACAAAAGAAGAAACATTTTGAGACTCAATGTGCAACTCGTCACAATTACATTCTCCTGCAAGACTACAAATCAGCAACACACTGAATACATTTCCAAGCGACGTAAGTGAGGTGCATTTATGTACATGCTGACACTGCATACGAATCTGTATTCTAGCATTTCAGAGCTGAGAAGCAGCTCCGTTCAGAGATTTGACTTTGCCGTCTTTTTGTCTATTGCAACGTCTTTAACAACTGCTTTACATGCTACTTAGCATACAGCTAAGGGTTTCAACAGCATCGAGGGGGAAAAAAACCTGAATGCTTTTTCCGAGTTCCAGAAACAAGAGCAGATTGCCAATTTAAAGTTCAGCTCTGTCTTCTTGCCAAGGCCTTCTGAGTCAGCGGGCACTAACCACTTAAATTAATGCCGCTTAATTTAAAGCGATCCGCCGGCTCTTTCCCTCCACTGGTATCAGTCTGTTCACCAGCTTCCTGAAATAATTTAATTTCCCACATAGCCAAATTGGGAAACCAGTGTGGCTCCTGGTGGGAGACCATAACACAAGCTAACAAGGCCAGTGGGATTTTATTGAAATTGCAGTGTTCTGTCAGATTGTTGCTACTTGAGAACTAATTCATCTCTGTACAACACGACTTCCATGCAGAAGCCAAATCAGCTCTGCTATCACAAAACACTATAACATTATAAGGTATACACACTATAACATTATAAGGCATACACACTATAACATTATAAGTCATACACACTATAACATTATAAGGCATACACACTATAACATTATAAGTTATACACACTATAACATTATAAGTCATACACACTCTTAAGAACTAAGCAACACCAAGCTGAGTGACATCAATAACAGGCAAAATTTAAATCTTACCATTACCTCCAAAGTAAAAGCAATATTACTCCAGATTTACATCAATATGCCTACGGCTCTGGCCCAGAAAGGACATGTACATTAAAGAGCTCATTTTGAAAGGCATTTCCTGCAATTTATCTTCTCTTTCTTGTATTTGCTTGAAGCGTTAAGTGCTGCCCCAGTTTGGGGGGCAAAACAACAGGGGGGCACATTTCACTGTTCTGCTGTATAACTGGCAAACCACAAGGGTCACATCAGAAACAGACGGGGGGGTCCTCAGTTAGCCTCTCTCAACGTCAGATCATTAGTCATTATAAATATTTATGATCAATCTTATCGATGCACTATGTTCATTTGCCGGCATGTTCTGCTAAAACAATACTGATGTTTTTGATTTGATTGATGTGGATATAGTACATGTCTCATGGTTACATAGTACTTAAATTTTTTTGAAACACAACATGTAAGTGAAACTTAAAAATGCACCAAAATGGCTTATCGCTTCAAGTAACATTCTTACTCATTCATTTGTAATGTCCTTGTGAAATTGCAATAAAATATCAAGTTATCACAGATTACTTCTTATACACATCTTACCTCTAGCAGAGTTTAGCTACTAAGTGAAGTTTTGGCAACAGTATGGTAAGAAAAATAAGTCAGAATACAAACACATGGGACAGAAATCAAGGCGTCGTGTAGAGAGACCTCATCGACTTGAGAAATTAGGGCAAGTAATGAAAATTAGTATTAAAGCTGATGGAAAAACATGATTTTTAATGCATAACTAACCTTTTATTAAACCATTCACTTTGAATCTTTTACTAATTTTGGCAGTTTGAGAAAAAAAGGTTACCATTGAATGGGCAGAGCTGCACTCTGGCAAGGTGCGACTTGGACGTAAGATGGTGGGCCTGCGCGCATACCTGACACGCAAACACAAAAATAACAACCAGAAATGCAACGGCAATGCTTTCAACTTGCACTTTTTCTACGCTTTTTACTATCTTCCTTCCAGGTTCATGGTAATTTCATCATCATAGCAACCAAAACATCCGCAGGATGAAAGAATTTCAATGCTGAGCAGCACTTTGTTAAAGTATTCATGAGGAAGGGATGTGACTTAATAGTTCAAAAATCAACACCATTGCACAGCTTCACATCACCTCACATCACTTGTGAAGTAACATGGTTTCCAGTTGCCTGCTGCTGTGTTCGTGGGGACCAAAGCTACCCCACCTCTGCCAGCCTTTCAGCCACCTGATCACTAAAGTGCCCTCGGCATGTTTTACTCTCTGGGACAACCATGACTGCATTGTGTCTTTGCTTTTCCATCTCATGGAGGGGTGTCTTCAACTCTTCAACTTCAAATCCCTCTGTATTGTACGGTACGGCAGCGGTCAGATAGCTAGGTACCGAGAACAATTAAAAAAGTATGAAGAAAATGTCTGAAAAACTGCTTTGGTAAAAATGCAGTGAATCAGAGAGCGAAGGGGATCAGTTAGGATAATGGTGCCTGCTGAGCACTTTAATAATGCAACACTGTTACAAAGTAACAAAGTAACAAAGCGTAAGACACCTGAGGGCCAATGAGAACAAAGGAGCCTCTTTGGCTCACAGTGGCACCAGCAGCAGCCTCTTTTCCCATGATCCCTCACTGCCGACCGCCGCCAGCTTTCCAGCACGGCCGCTATTCAGAGGCGTGTCAAATGAAGCCAGGTGTGTGCTTCACTGGCACTGGAAGCTGTTCTTCTGTTTAGCGGGATCAAAATGAGGCCACTGACTCGGCAGCACACATCACCTTCTCCTAATATGGAGCCATGGAAAATGTGACGACATTCATATCTACTGGCAAAAGCTTCTGCGCCTTTATCCAAGACAGGAGCCGAGAGGCGGCTAGAGCCTGTCCAAGTACAGGGCACAGGGCAGGGGACACCCTGGACGGGATGCCAGCCCATCACAGGGCACAGGGCAGGGGACACCCTGGACGGGATGCCAGTCCATCACAGGGCACAGGGCAGGGGACACCCT
>JABJVO010000091.1:50362-69514 GCA_026770805.1 Boulengeromyrus knoepffleri
CCTCCCCGGCCCCCCTCCCGCCCTAAAGTACAGTTTTTTATGAAACCGACAGCCCCCCCCCCCCCCCCCACCCCCACACACACACACACAGGCAGCAACCAGGCCAATGATCCGCCGGTGTGTCCGGCATAAAACAGTTAAGCATACCCAACTCTGAAATGCTTTCTTCCTCTTTGGCGCGTAAAATAGGAACCATATTGTTTATGATAAATAACTGCATTGGCTTGGCCTCACAGGTGCCGAGTGTCCCCCAGACCCGGTCCCCCAGGCCCGAAAACTTCCTTTTAAGGAGCTTGGGGCCATGGGGGGGGGGGGGGGTGGAAGGCAAGGCCCCTGTATCGTGTTTTCGATGGTGATAAGCCCGGGAGCAGGAAGTCAAGGGTGGTCAGGAAGGAAGAACTATCAAGCTTGGGTCGACAGCGGCTGCAGGTGGGGCGCAGGGGGGGGGGCGCAGGGGGGGCGCAGGGAAACCTCTGTCAGTTCACGCTCGCCAACACTTGTAAATTGTTTTCATTGGATGGCAATTGGTTTGATCAGACCTGACTTAATGCTGGGCTCGATCAGGTTCACCTTCTCGAGGTCCTCGGCCTACCTCAGTGCTGGGGTGAAATGCATGCTGGGAAGCCCCCCAAGTGCAACAGGAAACCCCGGGATGACTTTATTTGGTCCGATATAGCTCTACGTGTTTGTTATGGCTCGGATCCAACGGACACCTGTTTCCCATGCCAGCGAGGCCATGGTAATCTTCCGGCCTTGCTTATTCTCCATGTTCAGGTAGCCTGACTGCTGTACGGCACGCTTAATGAGCGGAAAGATTAATCACATGGAAACGCGGTGCGATCTTGGCAGCTGGCTTTTCCGGTTTATGAATATTAGCGTCAGGCAATAAACAGGACCCGGATGATAAAGATGCAGGCATTAAATCGGACACCTAAATTAGCTCACTGTCGCTTCTGTGTCCAGCACTGAGCGTCCCATTGCCTGACAAACACGGGTGTGAAAGTCATATTTCTGTTATGTTTTAATTCCTGGATCTTGCCTCCTTAATCTGCATTTTAATCTGGAAAGGATTCTCCGTTCTGAGAATTTAATCTGCGGCTTGCCTTAATCTCTGCAATCGGGTTTGGAGGTCTGGGCACAATTCTGGTACGCCACATCATGCGGAAAATGAAAGGCTCCTGGCAAGCCGGGTCCCCGTGACATTATTTTGGGGGTGTTCCCATGCAGGTAAAACACCAGAAAGATTTCTATATTTTTGAATTTCATGGTTTCCATGCCTCGTTGCAAGGGCGATATTCAGGCTTGAATCGCAGCTGCGTTTTTTTAGTTATTATTTATTTAGATGTATAACACGTAATCTGTGTTTAAAGAATATGGGAATCGAGTTATTGATTAACGTGACATTGCATCATAGGGATCACATGATTGTACAACACATTAGCTATTCATCTTCTAAGCACTTATTCAGTCACAGAACCTCTTGGAACCTCTGGAACCTCTTCTAGGAAGCACAGGCCAAAAAGTGAGGAAACGCACTCTCCAGTAGGCAGGTATATCTTCTTAGAGTTTCTGTATGTACATATGTGTAATAAGGATTGCTTTAATAGGTCATGTGATCTCTCACATGACAGCCTAAGCCTCAGACCTGGATCCAGGCTGAATAGTTTAGCACTTTGGACAGATGCGACAAGCAACTGGGTTTGGATATGTCTGCTCCTCTTACACTTATACGTAGACCTGTCTACGTGAAGTTTGCGTGTTCTCTTGTGTACACGCTACTCTGCTTTCCACCTTCAATGCAGTAGGATAATTGATTTCTCCAAATGGCCCATAGTATGTGCCCTGTGATGGAATTCCATCCAGGGTGTCTCCTGGACATATGCCCCAGGTCCCTCCTGGTCAGGAAAAGTGCTTATCCTGAAGAGCAGCTCTACCTCTGGGACTTTTATTGTGACATATCACAGCAGAGAAGCCCATGGCTGTTATGGGAAACATCCTTCCTCTACCACTGGGACGTTTCTCCTCCCCAATTAAGATCACCCAAGATGTAATGCGCCACCAGCAACCGCAGATCTCGACACCATGGCAACATTTCATTCGAATTATTTATTTATCTTTTTTTTCATCAAACAATGCGTGAGGATCTCAGCTGAGCCGCAGTAGAATGTAAGCAGTTTGGAATTTATTGAGCTCCCTCCTCTGGTGGCTTTGGGTAGCTGCAGAATCCTGAGTAGTTTAATTCTAGTCATTAAGCTTCTATAACTTGTGCTTCTATGCATGATTATATTTAGCCACCCTAATATGCTAATCAACTATAATGCTGGGTGCCACACTTGGGGGAGGGGGGGGCACTGAGGCATCACACCTTCAGCGTTGGGGGTCTGAATGCCCCCCCTTGGCTTTGGGTGTGTGGAGTTTCCATGTCCTCCACAAGATCACACTGACTTTTCACTGGGAGCTCTGGATTCCTCCCACTGTCCAAAAACACACCGTCTGTAAAATGCCCAGTGTAAGTACATGGACCGGGAGGGACCCCCACCTTGTGCCCAGTGCATTCTGGGATTGATTCTAACCTCATGCTACCCCTGTACTGGATGAGCAGCTATGAAAGGTGAATGAACTATGATTCTTATAAATCTTCCAGCTAAATGTCGAGGTGTAAGACAACTAAAGGAAGCGTAAAAGTAAATTTAATAAGACATTAAAAATGTGAAAAGGTTTTAGGGGAATTAAGGGACAGCATACTTTTTCACCCATTATGGCCAAAGGCCAGGTGACCAGCAGGTTTGATAACAATTTGTGCTTTAGAGGTGTCTGAGAACCTGCCTGTTTTTTTGGCAGGCGAATGAGATGGACACCCTGGAGTTTTATCCCAGGTGGGTTTGTGCAGGGCAGGACCCCCGATCATCCCTTAAGCTGTGCTCCGCTATCAGCTTTAAGAGGCCCTCCCTGCTAGACACTAAGCAATAAATAAATATGACCCCATTGTATTCCTGTGGAGGGGGCTCACTGTCCTTGTTCTCACGTGCAATGTAAACTGAGGCATACAATGGGAGGCTGGTCCGTTATGTCATTCCCAATCCCGCCGGACCGCTCCTAAAAACCCCTTTTTCATGGGAAAGGGAGCGTGGAGAGATTGAGAGATTGAGAGAACAGAGACTCCCCTGGTGTGCCCAGTCTTTTGCTGACACACGGGCGAGTCACATGATCTGCATTCCTTAACAGTGTCGTGGTTTGCAGGGACTTGACAGTGAGGAGCCAGTGGCCTGGCGCTGAAGGAGCCTCCAGTGGTCGTTAGTGCCTGGCCCTGAGGTGCAGTGTGTCCAGAAGAGCTCTACAGGAACCAGATGTGAGATACAGTGTGTGAAGTATGAGCTATAGGGTGTGTAACATGAGATACAGTGTACAACTGGATCATGAAAAAGGCGACGAGATACATTGTGTCTAACTGGATTATATCACCGATTCTTCAGAACTGGGCCAAATCACACCCTGCCAAAAAAAAAAAGATTACATACAGACATACAAATTCTATTTTTTTGGGGGGGGGGTGAAATTTTATATTTAGAATATTTATTTGTATAAAATCAATAAGATGTACATATCTATTGGTCAACTTACATTTTTTTAGCATTCTAAACTTGGCCTGTCCCAGAAAACACCCTTATCCCAGACAAGAATTCACTGCCCAAATCATTTAAAAAGGTGTCAATAGACTTAATCTTAAACTAATAATACCTACTGATAATATAGGTGTACGTTTTTACTATTATAATCATCTTTGATTTAAAATATATATTTTTATGAAAATGTTCCCTGTTTAAAGTTGAGTTCCAGATTTTTATGAACTCCAACAGATTTCTATAAAAACATTATTTAATCAGGGACAAAAGGATCAGCTGTATCCTAAGGACCCCAATCTCACTTCCTGCTTTCAAATAGGAGGTTCATGTTTGAAATGGCATTCTGTATACTTCCAAGTTTTTAAAATGTTTGTGTACTATTTTGTGTTTTATATGTCAGCTCCGTCACTGAATCACCTTCAACAGATGGATTTTTTTTTCTGTCATCAAAAGTATGTTCAGAATGGTTAACAAAAATTAACTTACGCCAATAAAAAAATTCTATCGTACACCTACCTACTGTGTGTTATTTGCATTATAAATGTGTTTTATTTTATAATACTATGGATTTTTGTGCGACTGATGGAGCCCTCAGCTGCAAAAAATACTGTTTAAGATAAAAGGAAATCACTTGGAGGTTGGCCCATTAAAGATTTAATAGCCAAGACTTTGATCTTTTAAAATATATTTTCCTAGCATGACTGAATAGTAAAAATAAAAATCCCCCCAAAATAAGATTTTATCCCTATTCTCAAGAATGCGTGATACAGAAACAAGGCAAAGGATACATTGTGTCAAACTGGATTATATAGAAAGAGAACATGAGATACATTGTGTCCAAATGATTTATATAAAAAGAAAACACAAGATAAATGGTGTGCAAGAGGATTATATGCAAAAAAGCCTGTGATGTGTCTTCAACTTTATTACATAGAAATAACAGGAGACAGAGTGTGTCCTTCGGGACTTGCTGAGGTTGGTGAGAGTGGTCCGTGCATTTCTATCTCAAATCAGAACTCTATACAAATCGTAGGATACACTGTATCCAACTGGTTTATACAGAAACAAGATATGAGATACAATGTGTCCAACAGGGTGATATAGAAAAAAAACGTAAGGTGTATTGTGTCCAACTGGTGAACATAAGATACGTTGTGTGCAAGAGAATTATATGCAAATAAACCCTGCAATGCAGTATGTCCAACTTTATTACACGGAAAGGACATGAGACACGGGGCGTCCATCAGAACCGGCTTAGGTTCATGGGAAATTGGCTGCAGTGAGAGAGGTCTGTGCATTTATATCTCCTACACTTAATTTGCTGAATAAGTGTTCATGAAATGGGGCAAGGGGGGGTGGGGGTTGTAGCCTCGGGAGGAGTTATAGAAGAACCCCCCCACCCCAGCGCTGCTAAGAAGGAATCACCATCGTGACTCACGACTGCTCGTTTTCTGATGGCTTGCTGGGAAAACAAGGGCCGCGGAGGATCTCGCGTCCCCTCCCTGCACCTATGGGCGGATCACTTCCTCATGTGTTTATCCACAGGAAGGAGGCAGACGGAGGGTCTCGGACATGCTGGGGCCCCGAAGAATGGGCCCGAGGCCTTGAGCGGAGCCCACTGAGTGATCCCCTGGGGTGCAGGCCGGCTGCCTGACACTCACCCAGCCCTGTCAGGCATGCCCGCCAGAGAGGGCTGGCCCCCTCTGGGCACCGCCGGTGAAACAGCCCTCCGATGACACACGGGGACCGCTTTTCCAGATTGGCCTTCCTGTCTTTCTGTGAGGGAGAAAAAAAGAAACGAGAAAAAGATCACAGCAATAATAAACTACAGCTGCGGGCCGACAAACACGGCAGGAAGAATAACAAGCTTTGCCAGGCCCTGATAGAGTGTGCCGGTTATAAACAGTTCACAAATAAAGGCCGAAAGGCGGGCCGTCCCTGCAGCCTGGGAAGCCAGAGGCAGATCCCTGGGCCGAAGGGGGCCGGGAGAGTGGACGGGTGCATGGCTTCGTCCTTCCATGTGTCAGTGGTACAGCAGTGACCCTCCCCGGACCCAGGTAGCTTATTATCAGCTGCTGTGTGTTTCGACTGGCTCCCACTACATGGGGATCGATAGTAGCAATGCTGGGGTTGGTGCGCTCATTGTTTATCGGAAGGTTGTGAGTTCAAATCCCATGTACAACAGTTGGGCCCCTCAGCAAGGGCCTTAACCCCAAATTGCTCCGGGGACTGTCCGACCCTGCTTTCAATCATACCTTGCTTTGGGTAAAAGCATCTGCTAACTTAATTGTAATTCTAATTGTAAATGTAATTAAAGAGTGGTTAAAGAGCTGGATAACAGGGTTTCAATAGGCTGTGGGCTTCAGCCTTGGGAAGGGCCCAGGCGTTGTACCTTGAAGAAAAAGCCTGGCCTCGTTTGAGCCAGCAGGTGAGGGGCATTCTCATGTCGAGGCAGACCACTGAGCCAAGACACCTTCTGGAAGTTTCTGTGCGCAGAAAGGTCACGTGTGGGTGTAGCGTAGGACCAAAGCCGTATTTATTTCAAGCTTACAGTCGAAACAGTTGGGGTAAGTTTATTTAAAGGGACAGTCCGCTATGAAATAGTGGATTTGTGTCACTTTGAGGTCGGCAGAGTGGGACAGTGGGGGAAGGGGGCTGGGGCAGTGAGCTTAGCATCTTAGTGCAGGTGTAAACAAACGGGGTGGGGGGCACAAGGAGGATGCTGTCAGGGTGGGGGGGGGGCGGGGATGGCTCTCTCTTCACAGGGACGCAGCAGCGGTGGCAGCTACTGGGTGCCACATTGTATGGAAACGTAGGGAAGAGGTCGTGGCATGGGGGTCCGGGCTGATGAGGGCCACCCACTGTTTACAGGACAAGATCAAAGGCGAGGGGAAATCCTGTGACATCACTGGAATGCGTCTCTGTGTGTCCGGATGGAAGATGGATGAAACAGACACCGGGGGATGCCCCCGAAAAACGTGCAAATGTGCAAGACAGCATGCTAGTGCGAGAGTCACCCGGAAATTTCTGGAAGCTTCTGGCGCAGCGGGCAGAGGAAGGGAGCCGTCCCCGTCACTGGGCACTGGGATGGACGGAATATGACTCGAGTTGGGTTTTGTGTTGGGGGGAGGGGGGTGCATCCAAATTAGTCATCCGTAGCCCTTCTGTAAAACCAGTGACTGTTTGGGGAGGTCCACCGCCCCCCCCCCATTTGACACTTTCCTTCAAAGCAGGAAAGCCCGCCTGCTATAATCATCAAGCCCTCGTCCAACCCCCGTGGCCGCCACTACCTTGGACGGGCAGTACTGACTCACGCTCCCTTGTCGGACGCACAGGATGGGGCTTGACGCTTTTTCCACTCGAGATTGCGCACGCCGTACAGGAAACAAACATGAGCTCAGCGGACAGTCCTCCTCTCGCCCGCGGGGGGGTAATCACCATCCCATTCTGTTTACCGCTCCTCAAACCAGCGCATCTATGCAAAACATGAATAAAAGATAAACCAACAGTGAGCATAATAACCTTTATTGAGTGGATGATTAATTTCTAAAGCAACGTACAATTGAGGGAGTAGGGTCAGCATGTCCATGGAGCACCAGGAGCTAAGGGCCTTGCTCAGAGACCCAATGGTGAAATCACTCTGCCGATTAAGGGATTTGAACCAACAACCTCCTGATCATAGGCACAGAGTCAAAACCCACAGATCCACACACCTCTGATCCAGGTGAAGGCCACCTGGAAAGTATGCCACGCAGCATAGGGCAGTAGGCAGGGATACACCCTGGACCGGATACCAGTCACACACTGTATACACACACACACATTGCGGGGAATTTAGAGATGCCAAATAGCCTAACAGCATTGTTTTGGGTTGTGGGAGGAATCTCCACACAGACGCACACGCACAGAGCAGAGGAAGATTTGAACCCCCACTCCTGGAGACGAGAGGGAACAGTCAGTTTTTCCTGAATATATAAGCATGGTCATTTTAAGCCACCATTTATTGCTGGTTTAAAGATGCACAAGGCAGGGGACACCCTGCACGGAATGTATAACCCAGGCTCTTCAGTGTATTTTTTCTCTGGTTATTCAAAGTAGCATAATTTGTGATCTAACCTTATTTTATGATGGATATTAAAAACTAGTTCAGACCGAATAATTTTAAATGTAGGACCAAATGTTCAGGACGTCATGATGCTTAACCTGGTAAAGCTTCAGTGATGATGAGTTCATACAGCTGAACACATCTTGTGCAGAATCACACCGCCCCAGAGTCCAGGTCGTACCTGGGAGTCTGGCTGCAGAGTCAGAACCAAACCATCCAGAGTCCAGGTCGTACCTGGGAGTCTGGCTGCAGAGTCATAACCACACCGCCCAGAGTCCAGGTCGTACCTGGGAGTCTGGCTGCAGAGTCATAACCACACCGCCCAGAGTCCAGGTCGTACCTGGGAGTCTGGCTGCAGAGTCAGAACCACACCGCCCAGAGTCCAGGTCGTACCTGGGAGTCTGGCTGCAGAGTCAGAACCACACCACCCAGAGTCCAGGTCATACCTGAGGAGTCTGGTTGCTGAGTCAATCTCCCAAACCATGGGGCAACATCAGCTGCTCGATTTTGGGTGGTGTACGAGCCAGGAGGGAGGTACGAGACTCGCCTGCGAGATAAGGTGAAGGTTTCCAAGCAAACCCCACCCCCCCAGTGATGAGGTCATGATAATCTGTTCTGGCTAATTAGACCCCAACCTTTCAGGCCTCTGTCGAAAAGCTGTGATTAAACGCAGCCGTCTGATCTTATCAGAAACACACTCTCAGCTGCTTCCGGAAACTATCAATGATTAATGGATTTTAAAGCTTCCAAGAAGACTGTCTGAAAACAGCACTGACCATTGCTTTCACCAATAATACATGCCAGTAAGAAATTATTACCAAATTATCAAATTAATGACAATATGTAAGTTATAATGAATAAACAAACTTCATTTAAATGTAAAAGCGTACATCACAAGTCTAATGATCAAGATTGAAAGGTGATTTGATTTAATTAATTATATTCCAAGTGTCAACAGTACTATCAAGAGTTAATTTATTTTTTCACCTGTACAGGCAACCCCTGCAGCACCCGGGTTAAGAACATCCGACTTACGGGGAACTTGTACTTACAAACTGACTGCCATAGAGTGTATTATAATAAAAATTTGGGTTGAATACAATAGTTCATAACAATACAGGCATTACCTTGCGATGCTCATGAAAACATCGCATGGCTTCAGCCGTTTGTTGGCTCAAGGTACAGCACAGTGCCATATGTAGTTACTCTTATTATTACTGCATAATAACAACAACAACAACAATAATAATAATAATAATAATAATAATCAGCATTGGTATGTTATTCATATCCTCTACAGTGAATACCTGTGCAAGACAAGCATTAAACTCATTAACTATATCGATTTCATCTTCATTTATAGGAGCCTTACTATCCTGCAGATTAGTGATTTCAGCTCTTAGAGCTCTTTTGGAGTTAAAATATTGGAAGAAACTTTTAATGTCATCCTTAGCCTCCAATGCCATCTTCCTTTATACATCCCTCTTAGTGGGTCTCAGCCTGTAGACTTAGATACTCCTGCTTTATTCCGACATCATTAGTTATTTTCCATTTGAGGAACAAAGCCCTTTTCCTCCTGACTTTATTCTAAATTTCAGTAATAAACCACCTTAGTTGCAGTTTCCTAGATTTAGTTTTGCTGGAAACAGCTTTGAAGTCCCCTTGCATTTGCAATAATGTGCTTTTAAAAAATTCCTCTTCAAAATGTCTCTTCAACAGTTTTGCTATTTAACTCCGTCCAGTTTGCAGTTTCTAGTTTCAGTCTCATACCATTAAAGTTAACCTTCCTAACATTGTATACTTAACCATGTTATGATCACTACCGTCCAAACCTCTAATTGTCCAATCCTATCCTGGTTATTAGAGAAAACAAGATCAAGAAGGGCTTCTCCCCTGGTAGGGGTGTTAACAAACTGAGTAAAAAAACTATCCTGTACTAATTCCACCATCTCAAGTTCATTTACAGAAGAGCCAGAGACTCTGTCCCACTGTATCCCAGGTAAATTAAAATCACCCATAACCACCACATCATTTTTATTACTCATAATCCTGATATCGTCATATAACATTCTGCTTTCCTCTGCAGCTACATTAGGTGCTCTATAACAAACCCCGACAATTAGGCCATTTGAGTCTTTAGCATCCAGTTTTATCCATACAGCTTCTGTACTTTTATTTTTATCAGTGAGGTCCCTTGCCTGCAAGTTTTCTTTCATGTATACTGCAACGGCACCTCCCTTCTTGCCTATTCCGTGCCTATTATTATTATTATTATTATTATTATTATTATTGTTATGTACTGTATTATTATTTTTACTTACCTTCAAATTTAACAGACCTAGGGGATGGATTTCTTTCAGAACCTGGATGCTGCCTGTATTTTAAGAATTTGTTCTGGATTGTTGCCCATACAGGACCACCATACCTACATACTTACAATAAAATTCACCAGATTTTGCCAGCCCACAAGCCCATTGGCCCAGTGGGGAAATGCCCAGTATGCCAGATGGCCAGTCCAGCCCTGCTCACAGACAGACAGACAGACAGACAGACAGAAACACACACTATAGAGGTGGGGGTCAACAGCATTACCTACTGAGCCTTTCAAAAGACATCACCCAAATCCACAGGCTACATACTGATTTTCCTCTTCTTTTAAACCCAAGACTAAGAGGACAATTGTCACAGTCAGATATTATCCCAAGACACAGCTGTGGATTACCCAGAATGCACAGCAACAGAAACAGGAAATTATTCATGACATGAGCACAAAATAACTACGAATAGATGAAAATATTGAAAGAATGTTGAACACAAACAAATATGGTCCTATTTATGGATCTAAAAACAGATATCTCAGAGTTATAAAAAAAAAATCAATATTCCACATTCCATATTTTAATATCTTCAATAAAAATTGATTTACTTTCTAACAAGGAATTTGGTTTATTTATAAGTCAAAGCCCATGTTTTTTCTTAGGGTGAAGCGGAAATATTTCTTTGGGAAATCCAAGGAATTTCAAACTTCAGTTGAATGAAGAGGGGAGTTCAGTCAGTCAGGTTTAATCAATGAACTTCAACAGTAATTGATCACAGGACCTAAATGGCAATGCTGGATATTAATGACTAACCAAAACATGAATGGAATCATACGCCAGAAGTGAGTCATGACTTTTTCCAGGAACCCGTCTACCAGCTTCATCACTCCAGGTTCCTGAATAGCTGTCTTATTAGTTCTCGCTTTGTTTGGAAGACACTGTGTATCTCCTGCTCCAGTACCGCTTACACTCGTACCTGGGCATTCATCAGAAGGTCCCAAAGCATAAAGGGGGTCTCATTGCTGAAAGGGTACCAAAAAAAATCCACAGTATTAGATACACCATGGAACACAGTGAAGACAGACATCAAGAAGTGGAGAAAATGTGGGACAGCAGTGATGTTACAGAGAACCAATGAAAAGACGAGACGAAAGCGGCCAGGAGACCTACAGCAGCACTGAGAGAGCTGTAGGAATTTCTGGCAAGTGCTGGTTGTGTGGTTGTGCACTACATGTGACAACAATCTCTGGTATTTTCCTTATTTTCCACATGTCTGGACTATGGGGTAGGGTCATAAGACAGATCCCTGTTGATTTTTTTTAACGTTTTTGTTGCTCGTGAGTTTGTGCTACTATGGAGGAAGTCCTGGGGGGAAATAACAGTAAGTCCTGTTAGAATTACATTGCTGGGCATCAAACTGCTGAGGACCTTGGAGGAGTCACATGATACGTCACATGATGCGTCACATGCAAATGTGGATCCCGGTATGTGTATGTATGTGAAGGAGAAGGTGTGTGTGTGTGTGTGTGTGTGTGAAGTCACTTTTGACACATTCCCTCAATCACAGACCATCCTGAGGGACAGTGCTCCAGTCCAAGCCACGCCTCCCACAATTAGCCAGCCACTACCTCGTTACTCCATTATTTCCCGACAAGCTTCTCATTAACAGGCTCTAGAGTGAGCACTCAGATGGGCTGCTGGATGAGTGACGGCACCCTGTTTGGGCTGTCTGTTGATGTATAAATACCCCGGCTTTAATTTGTTTAATGTGAGCCGTCGTCACCCGGCCCAGTGAAGCAGTCCTGTATCCGCTGGGCTCGCTGCAGCCCTCGATATACTGCGACCCGGAGCAACCACAACAGGAAAGTAATATTTCATTGGGAGGCTGGGACTCCACCCCAAGAGTGCAAGGTGGGCAGATACTTCAATATTTGTCGTATTTTTAGAGAATTTGCAGGACGTTTCAACCGAAACAGGAAGTGGAGGAAAGTTTGGCTCAAGAGAGAGACAGTTCCCGCTCGAACAAGACAATATCCCAAGCACAGCCAAATAGGTGGGAAATTATGTCAACAACGCTCCCCCCACAGATCGTAAATGTTGCCAATAAACATTTGCATTCATTCGAAAGCACTACTGAGTGATCCTGAAAATCCCATGGGAGAGGAACTCGAAAGGTCTATTCATGTGTCTCTGAAGAACAAACTGTACCAAATACCCGCAAATTACTTATTTGTAAAACTTCATTAACTATGATACCAACGCAAGAGCACTAGGAGAACCTCAGACGGCCAAATTAGATGCAGCAGACTAACAGAGAAAACTGTAGACAGCAGAATCAGATATAATTAGCTAACAAACATAGAAATCGGCCTCAAAAAACCCATCGAATATCCAGAATAGGGTCACAATGTTATTTATGAAAATGCAACACAGAATTAATGTACACCAAATTAATTAACCAGACACCTAGTCATTAAAACGAAAAAGACAACCATAAAGACAAAAATGGCATTTGTCAGGTTTATTTATTTGTTTTGGCATTTTGGTAACTCCAATAAATTAAATAAATAACAAAACTATGTGTAAAAAAAAAAAAAAGGAATTAATCATTTCAGGGTTTCATTATGACAACAGGCCAAACTCTCGAAGACTGTTCTGTGTGTAATAACTTGCATCCGTCGGTTCCGGTCCACATGCAGCCGGGCTGAGGTACTGTTCAAATTCGCTGGCGTCCAGATCCTGGAGCAGGTCCACCTGGACCTGCTCGAGGTAAAACTCCAGAGATGGGGTGCCTGTACACAGGTGACAGCCACAGGACTGCAACTCGCCCTGCTCGCCACAAGGGGGCGGCGCAGGGGCAGAAGGGTAAGGCGGGGGAGGGGAGGAGAGCTGCGTGGGGGGGATGTAGTGCAGCTGGGCCTCCGAGGAGTAGTTTGGTGCACACTGGGCCATCCGCTGATGGTACTGAGTCTGGATCAGGTAGCTCAGGTCACAGGGACCCGAGATGAAGCCGTCGCAGTGCAGGGATGCTGACTGGGCACCTTCAGGTGGCGCCGCCCTGCTGGCCTTTTTAGCCTGCTTCCTCCGCCGGGGCCGGTATTTGTAGTTGGGGTGGTCGATGGTGTGCTGGACCCGCAGCCGCTCTGCCTCCTGCATGTACGGCCTCTTCTCTGCCAGAGACATACCCTTCCAGGTTCGGCCTGCGGGGGGGGGGGGCGAAGACACAGGTCTAAACTCCAGTTCCTTGCTCAGTACCCCAAATTCAATAGTATTTAAAGCATAATAATAAACTACATTATTATCAACGATTTCCCTACATCTCTGATTCACCATAAAAAGCAACACAGTATTTATAGTCTTAATTGCCTGATTACATATCATTAAATTTATGCTAAACTTTATTTTAATCACGCAACTTACCGAGAATTTTGCTCAGATCGGTGTTTTCCAGGTCTGGGTTCAGCTGTGCCAAACGTCTCCGCTCTTCCTTGGTCCAAATGATGAAGGCGTTCAAGGGGCGCCGAACCCGCGGTTCCGGCTCGGGTTTGCCGTCCGGGCTGGAGCAGTTGGACTCGGAGTCCATTGAGATGGGGCTGCAGGACCCGTTGCTGGGAGACTTTGTCTCCATCCGAAGTTCCAGGCATTGCCCGCGATCGCTTGATAAGGTCGGGTTAGACGCGCTGAGGTCAAAGTTAGGGAGAACTCTATCAAAATACATGGCTGAGGGAGGGGTGTCGGCCGACCTTTAATTCCCTGGGGATCAGTAGCAGGCCGGTACAGAAGAAGTCTTTTTTTAAGCATCACGTTAACCAATGGGAAACAAGTAGGAGTGGATTTAAAGGTGTGAAAATTAAGCGTTGTCCCACCGCTGATAATTATTACCCCCGCACCCCCCAGCCATCCATCCACGTTACGTGTGTCTTTAATCCACTGTGCACTGAGCGTCCATTTACTCTCAATACGTCCCGCAATAAAATCAATGCATCTAAAATAACACGTTTTGTTCCTGTGATTAAATCACCGATTTTCCTAAGCCCGACTTGTTGTACTTCATCTTTCCCAATGATAAAGTTGATGGAAACCATATATATTTATTATCTAAACCGCGGCGTTGGATTTTACGTTTTTTTTAAACAACAACGTGTTTAAAAGACGAGAGTCTCTGCTGTTGTACCTTTTGGAGGTCACATTACAATGGTTGCTTACATAACACTCTTAAAAAGGTTAAGTTGACATTTCCTATGTATAATACAAATATGTCATTTTTGGTTTTCCGTTTGAGTTTCAAAATCTGTGCCTCGATATGCTTTGTTTGCTTGGTCAGCCTACAAATGAACGGTAATATGAGCGCAATATTTCTTTGATATTAACGATGCCCAACGGAAACGATTTTGCAAAATTGTCAGATCTCGGACCGCCCTGTATTGTTGCCCATATAAGATTTTCTCAATATATTTTACAAAGGATGTTTCAGCTTCAAAGTTCATTCAGCTGCCAGATGCAAACAGTAAGGGTGTTGTGAATTAGTGCAGTAAACGGTGCTTTCAATGCACTGCTCAAGGAAATTATTCATGTAAGCTAAATAAAACTGTGACAGTGTTTCTGAGACAAAAAAGTGGAATTGTATAAAATAATATACAATACAAAAAAGATCGATCGATAAATACAATATTTATAAATGCCTTAGATCTCAGTTAAATTTTTATGTTAGATAATAAAGTGATCGAAATAATTCACTTTTCATATTACTGTACCAAAATGAAAAACTGTAATAAACTGGCAGTAATATTAAGAGCAAATTACAGCAATTCGGTCGCAATCATTTTATTTCTTTCTTTCCCATCTCTGCAACAAGTTTGCATTTTTGATTTGACCAATTTTTATGTATTTTTATTCACACCATGCACGCCTTTAGGTCAAAATGTTTATCCGCGAGGTCCATTTTGCCGTGAAGCTATCTCTGTTTCGATCTCCCCGAAATCACATCGGGAACATAAGCGACCTGCTCAGTACAAATAACAGAAATCAATAGAAACAAAGAGGACTCCGGCGTCTCCGGAGATCAAAGCACCTGGTAGAACTGGTTATTCATTAATATAAAAAAAAATCACAGGTCACAAGTCAGGTGTTGTCGGATTTTATCAAGCTTCGCTCAATCTGTTAAAACACATCTCAGCAAACATGATGAAGGGAGTTTTTCTTCCTGTTTTTTTACTGCGCCATTCCAACGGTGGACTTACAAATATTTATTTGGTACAAAAAGTATATCTCAAGACGTTAGAAGTTAACATTTTAAGAAGATATCGTTTCCAGATATAGATTACATGATAAGTACGCAGCATTCTGCATTAGAATAAAGTTACTGGGATAGCCACAGAATATAGTAAATAGACACATGTACGCGCCTATATTAATTTCAACCATTTCGTCATTTTTTTCGGAGATATGATACGGCCGACCTCCTCCCCTCCTCTTCCCCTAGTTTTAATTTTTTAAAAACAAACCCTTTAGACATTGTGACCGAAGCCGTGTAAGGTTTTTCGGAGTGATAAGATTCCTGCAGGAACTCCAAAGGGTCAGGAAGGAAACCCTTTGGCTCTTAGGGGATTCCGCTAGTGCGGATTAACCGCGCGCTATTGCGGGGCTAAATGTGTATTCTTAAAAAACACGTTGTTTCCATTGCACGGGCAGATCAGTCCCGTAGTTATGGGTTTATAAATTTGCAAAGGTTTTGATGTTCGTGAAGCGCAATTGTATTTTTGACACTGGCATTTGTTTAAAAAAAAAAAAAAAACTGTGGCAGGAAACCTGAACAACCGAATTAAAGTTAACCCCAGGTCCTCCTCTGCTAACCGAGCTCATGTAAATTACTGTATGTACAGGAATATGCTAATGTCAGCAAATTTATATAGGGCCTAACAAAAATCTTAACATAGCCTGTTCACAGAATTAACGGATTTGTGAATATTTTGTCTATTATTATTGCACAATAACGTCCACAAATTGCAAGGAAAAATACAAATGCAGTCCGGAAAAGGATTAATAAAAATCATTAATAATATAAGTTAAAATCAATTAAAATGTCAAGATATATTACGCCTAATTATAAAAATACGCTGGTGTGTTTGCAGATGGTCTGTTTACTAGGCTGTATTTCCTTTGGTTTAAAGTTACTTTCAAGTGCTCAAACTACAGATATTGAATTTACAATATTTTACTGACAGATAGACTTCCTTCTGGTGGTTTTGAAAATACACATGCAAGTATGGGCTTATATGTTTATATATCTGTTACGGGAAATGTAAATGTTATTATGCATTATTGTCCCGTGCGTTAACGTTGTCATGGTCTCTGTAAAGCCGTTTTTAAAACCAAGGATAATAGCTATTTCTTTTCTCTCTATTTTGAAACTGCGGCACAATTTTGATTCGTCTTGAGTTTAGCGGAGAAGTTCAGCGCCGATATGAAGACCGCAAAACCGGCCTCAATACACACGCCCTGGGGGGGGGGCATCGCGGTGCATATTGGCCTGCACCTGCTTCGTGGCAGACGACCCCTCTCCAAGTATGACTTTAGGGCCTCACTATTCACAAAATCCATTGAGCAAATCGTTCACACCCGCCCCAAACAGACAGATCACTTCAAAATCGGACTCCGGTTAATTAAATAACGGAGTGATCAGAGGAGGTTTTTACCCCCTTTTTGAAAGTTATCCTTCATCAAAGCGGCGAAACGGGTCCAAGCGTCTCCTACAGGGAGGAAACATGCGCAAAACGTCCTGCAAGACGTGTCATAGTACAGGCATAATTAATCAATGGGATTACGCATGTTTATTTGACATCCTAATGATGTGAAACTAAGATAATCGAATTGAATGATCTTATTTTATACAAAACCCACAAAGGGAAAAAGAAAATGACGATTGCATTCTTGCATGAACTTACTATGTGGACGTTTGTTTTGTCGTTTAAAGCGAATAAGACTGTCGAAACATTTTGTCGAAAATGTTGAATGATGTTTAATGTCCATTAAGCACTAAGCATATTTAGCTACAGCAATGAGACCACAGACACGTTCCTCAAAACAGATCAATCCCCATTTTGTTTTAGAATTAACATGATTTTTCGGATTTTCATGCTTTTTATTTGGCCTGTTTTATGTCACCTTATTTGAAAATAAAACAAGATCATATTTTAGATAGCCTAAATAGGCTATTGTGAGCTTATTATAGAACATTTAGATTAAATGGTAGTGCATGTGATTATATATAGTTTATAATGTAATTAAGCGTCGAAAACTCATTACCGCCGTTTTGTTTCTAATCATATCAAAACAGCTGCTTTTTAAATACGGAGTGATTGACTATGATGATCTTGTTAAAAACTTTCCCGATTTTAATGCCTCTATGAGAAGATGGCCTGTCATTTGTTTTTTTTGACACAGACACATTAAAGCGATATTCATCATATAAATTGAGTTCTAAATGAATAGCTTCACATGCTGTTAGAATTAAGGGCTGGAATCCACATCACCACATTAAACACACGCTAAATTTGCAGCCACGTTAAACGTGTTAATGGGGTTAATTAATTAGCTTGAACAACACAGCATGAATACAATAATGTTAGTTTCGGTTGACTTTTTTTGTGAATTAACAAACTATCGAAGCCGTATCATTCTGCTATGGCGTATTCATATTGAGTGGTTTGTGTTAGACGGGACATAAAAATAACTCAGTAGGCCTAAGTATATTAAAGAATAGATCCATCCATTCATTTGGAATTTAGTACGATTCAATTTGACCATGCATGATTCTGCACATACGATTTATTTAAAATATTTCGCTTTTAAAATGTAATTTAATTTAATGGTTTGATCGCAGATTACGTAGAAAAAAAGTCACCTAGTTGCCTAATCTCTGAAATGTTTAAGTATTGGTTTGTATTGTTCAGTGACGCAAGCATTTCAATGAAAGTCCAAACGGAGAGCATATCCCTCTTCTGAATGCCCATTATGTGTCCTAAATAGGGATTGTTTTCAGAAGTCTTCAAGTCACAATGTGCCATTGTATTGGACTGGGGATATATTAGATGGCTCTCTTGCTCTCCATGTTGTACCTGCAGTCTGTGGGACATCACAGGACCAAAGGGACCAAGAGACTTCACTTGCCCAGGGGATGGATATTTCTGCTGGGTTGGATATACTGGACTGCTCTCCTTTCTGGATGAATTGATGTCTGGAAGTGTCTGTGGTCCACAAAAGTAGGACCCAAGAGGATAAAATCTGTAATCTGCAGATCTGCTGGAAAATAACTGGCCATTTTTTCTTGGGATGGAGTGACTTTTTGCAAAAAAGAAAAAAAATTAAATAATAATGGATTAGATTCACATGGACTGTCCTGTGCCCAAATGTGTCATTTCTACCAGGTAATTGTTATTAACAGTGGAAATCAGAATCTGAATCACATTTATTTGTCATGTACAGCCTGTGTACTAGAAATATTTTCAGGTGTAATTGGTCAGTTAAAAGTAAAACGAAGTGAATGTCAAAAATAACATATGTGTTGTCATAGAGCAATAACCAACCAGCAACACAAGTAAGAACAAAATTGTGATGTTATGTTTGAAAACTGAACCACCACAAAGTGTCATTATTCATACTTACATTACACATTAAATTACACATTATGTTGCAGTATTCCCTGTCTGCGGAGTATGAGATGAGTATGAGGTCAGCTGATCAAGCTGTGCTCCTCACTGTGTGCAAAATAACATTTGCTATGTAGATCCCACATGTGTCCCATCTGAGTTTATCTGCCATCCACACAGTGGTTCGTCAGTATTTTTTTTTCGGTCAGGCGGTAATCCAGACAGCTGCATTGTCCTCCGGGGTTGACGTGTGAACACATTGAGGGCCTCTCCTGCTCGCCAGAAATGGTGTGATTGTATTGGCCCAGCAGGCCACGGACGACATCTCAGTCTCTAACCAGACTCCATTCAATTCGACATCCCTCCCTAATCAGGTGTGTGTGTGGGGAGGGGGGCTCACCCCGCCCCCCCCCCCCCCCCCCCCCCCCCCCCCCCGGGGGGTGCGCCCGGCCCCGCCC
>JABJVO010000091.1:69614-84398 GCA_026770805.1 Boulengeromyrus knoepffleri
TATATATAGAGCGAGAGAGAGAGAGAGAGAGAGAAATGATTGTAGTAAATTTAATGCATTTTATATGTAGATACATTTCGATAAGTTTCTCTTCCAGATAAATAACGGTCAGAACAAATCTGAGGCTAGGCGCGTATGGCTGAAGTAGTTAATGGCTCTGTGGAAATTCATCATTTAGGTGAAATTAAAAATTAAAATTCCATATATGTGTATATATAGTTGCAGTATAACCGAAGATGAATGGGAATGCTATTGCTAAACATACGAATAAATTGTTCACCTTCTTTTGACTAGTCAAGTATAGATGTTTTGCATAAGTCTGGCGAATGGAAGTAGATGAAGTTTTAGAAAACGGACGTTTTATTTTAAAATGGTTTTACAATAATTGATTCATTTAGAATCCATCGCCATAGCGTTTTTCTGAGGACTATATCTACCTTAATTGCCTTTGGACCGATCAATACCTTAACAGTATTGCAGACTGAGATTAACTGAATTGTCATTATAAAATTTTATTGGAGGGCAGTTTTCTATTCGTATTTATCAAACGCAGGAATAACAAATCACACTTGACTATATAACGCTAAATTCATTCCACTTTCTGAAGGTGGAGAAAGTGGTGTATGATGAATAAGATAATTAATTAGCAATTCAAAATCTTCAATAAATACTGGCATGGAGTCTCTAACATTCATTATAGCTGTGATATAAGTTCAAGCGCGCACACACATCGAATTATATTTAAACCGGCTAGGAAGGGCTTGGAATTAATCTTGTTTTGTCGACTATTTGCAACGTCTGTGGTGTAACGGTTAGTACCGTGGACTTTGAATCCAGCGGTCAGAGTTGCTCAAATCTCGGTGGGACTTCATACATTTAAGGTTGTGCTTCGCTTAGGTCTGCGCATGGAAGGTTACGCGTTGAAATACTATGGCTGGCAGAGTGATCACATCATTGTTGGGTCCTTGAACATGGTACATAACACTGAAGGCTGCTGGATAGATAACTGATGCTACTCTGCTACCAGGTCCTGCCCTCTCTGGTGAGTGTCTCCATACCAGAGCAAACCCTAAATCAGGGCTGCCTAACCCGGCTCCTAGAGATCTAGCACTCTGCATAGCTTAGGTGTGTAATGAGATAATCAGGCGCTTCAGTAGCGTGTCAGTATTAGAGTCTGCTATGTGGAAGCTAACCTGACTAATACTGAGATATAACTGAAGGGCCTGATTATCCGTATCAGGTGTGTTAAATTACGGCTGCACCTAAGCTCTGCAGGGTGGGAGAGCTCCAGCAGCAGGGTTGGACAGTCCTGTCCTAAATAATTCCACGTAGTTGTCTTGCACAATAGCCCTGGTGTAATGAAGGTCTACTTGCAGAAAGAGCTGAATCAGTAGAAGTTAATTTGCCTTGAGTTGAAATGAAATGTATATAAATCCTTTTGTCATTATGCAATATCCTCCAGAATTTCCTGTCTATATCAGACCTACAGAAGCTACTGCAACAACCCCGACCATTTACATCCAATTTTATTTGCCACATTGACACAGCTGTAAATATTGATGACCTGAAGTCGTACTGATCTGGCACATATCACTCCAAGAAAATGGTCTTAATACTGTCTGTGTATGCCAGGGGTGGCCAGTCTTAACCAGAAAGGGCCATTGTGCATGCATGTTTTTCGCTGCAACTCCCTAATTAGATTACTAATTAGTGGACTGATTGGCTGAAGAGTCCTAATAACTGGGTTTGAACAGCTGACCTAAAGGTTATCCCACAACCTGCATACACACTTGCCTTATGCAGATAATTCAAATTCAAAATAACTTTATTTGTCCCCGAGGGGCAGTTAAAGGCACACAGGGCAGTTGAACAAGGACACAATGACATAAAGTGCAACAGTGTTTCAAGGATGCTGTGCAAAATTGCAGTCAATCAGGTAGATAAGAAGTAAATAAATATGTAAAGGGAGGGATTGTTAGTGGGCATGGGGGGGTCAAGTGCAGAATGAATGACGGGTTCCAGTACAGGGAGGGGGGGGAAATAAGTCCGTGAATTGAGGAGTTGAATGGCCCTGAGAACAAAGGTGGCTCTCCTCTTGTCATGACCTGCTCATCTGACCCTCCTGTGTGCCACGCCCCCCTTGTTACCTCGTGTGGAATCCCGGTGTTTTCAGCTGTGTCTAGTTGTTGTTAATTAATTCAGTGTATTTAGTGCTTCCGTGTCTGTCTTACCTCTGTCCGGTCATTACCGTTGGATATTTTTTGAGTTGTGTTTGTCCGCATTAAGTTCTATGTTACCTGTCTTCCTGACTACCGTGCCTAATTCCCCGGCTTGCTCCTTAACAGAATGACCGGACCAAAAGTGAAGATGCCTCCCCTCAGTGAGGCGGAACACCACGATCTTTTGGAGGAGGTGGCATATTGGCTCGAACAGCCCGAGGTAATTGAGGACCATTGATATGCTCCGTCAGGCATCCTTTGATTGCAGTTTTCTTCCTCCATTGCCATGCGAGCCACTGGACCTCGCAGCGCCAGCTCGCAGGAAAAATAAGCGGGGAAAGAGACAGGAGGACGAGCTGGGCGATTCCCTAGGGGCCGTCTCACCCTCTGCTGTCTTCCCTACAGTGTGCTGGGAGGAACCCGGCCCGGCAATGTCTGCGCCCGAAGCCTGTCTGTCTGCTGCTGTTTCGCCGGCGCGCGATGCCTGCCTGCCTGTTGCTGCTTCACCTGTGCCCAAAGCCTGCTTGCCTGTTGCGTCTGTTCCGCCCCCGTGGTTCCTGATCCCCTGGACCCTGCCCCTGTCCCCGAGGAGGTCCCAGGCCATTGGACCGACACTCCTCCTCCATCTCTGGGGGGGAGGACCTTGACCTCGTGGATATCCCTGGTGACTGCCCCGGTGAGGCCCTCTGGTGGGTTGCCCCAACCATTACCCCAGTGTGGCAGATCCCAGCCTGGACCTTGACTCTCCGTGTCCAGAAGGGGGAGAGGACACTTGCGTAGGGGTCGAGTCCCGCCCACTCTGCCCCCTGGCTTTGGCTCAGCGGTCCCCCTACTCCGACTCGTCAGTCGCCAGCGGCTTCACCTGCCGTGGCTTTTGTTCCCTTCTCGCCTCCTCCATCTGTCCCTCCATCTTCCTCCACGCCCCCTTCGTCGTCCCTTCCGACTCCTACATAGTGCTTCTGTGTCTGTTTTACCCCTGTCTGGTCATTAACGTTAGATGTTTATTGAGTTGTTTGTCCGCATTAAATCCTGTGTTACCCAACTTCCCAACTACTGCGCCTGATTCCTCGGCTCGCTCCCTACCACCTCTGTGTCCTGAGGGGAGCCACTCAAACTCCAGGAACAGAGCATGGGAGGGGTCCTGAAGAATCCTACACGCTGTTCTCAGAGTTTGCTGCTCACTCAGGGATGAAAGTGCTCTGACGGGGAGGTCAATGATTTTAGAGTAGACTTTCACTGTGTTGTGCAGGCGGGTCCTGTACTGCAGACTGGTGGAGTGATACCAGCTGGCGATGGAAAAACAAGATAAGATTGCCCACCTCGGGTTAAATGTTTTACTTTACTTGTATGGGCTTATATAACTTTGTAGTGATTTTCCCCGTGATATTCACTAATGTGTGCAATTTTATTTCAATTTACCTTGTATCCCGGCAGGTAAATTAATAACTCTCCAGAATCTGGAGAGCTTAAACACTCTTACATGCCTGTGGTTCTTTATTACCTGATTAATAACTATTGTTTATAGAATCGACCTTTAAAAATGCCACCAGTGACTTATCCGTCATGAGTGAGATGATGTACATTAACTTGGATGACTTTTTCACTTCAGGAAAGAATTTGAATAACTCTGTTTTCATTTTCCAATCCCATAACATTTACAAGTGACACATCGTGCATTAGAAGGTGATAGCGGCTTCGTTTTCATAAGGATCTCGGAAACTTACACTGAAAGGTCAGCATCACGAAGGGAAAAGGCTGCCTTTTCAGTTTTAATTGGATAGTGTCAACTTCTCTAATTCCACAGCCCAAGAAAGGTTGTGGAGTCACATGTAAGAGAAAAGACTAAGTAAAAATATAGTTATAATTTATATAAAAGATTTTCAAAGGTAGAGTAATCTGCACCCAATCTTTGTAATCACTGGTCTCCTTTTGTTTTTGTTTTTTTTTGTTCTTTTGTGCCAGATGGAAATTTCCTCTACAAAATTTACCCCAGGGATCAGATCCAATCAGTGAATCAATCAATCATTCAATCAATCAATCAATAAACAATTATTGAATAAGAAGTGAAGCAATAAATATATAATAGGAAGTCCAATCAATCAATCAACCAACCAACCAACCAAATGAAACAAATACATTAAATAGATGGTCCAGTCAATCAATCAATGATCACTCACTCAATCAACCTATCAATAGTCAAGTGAAACATACAATAGGTGGTCCAGTCTACCAATCAATCGATCAATTAACCAATCAATCAAGCAAAACAACTATTCAATAAATAGGTGGCCCTGCTATCTATCTATCTATCTATCTATCTATCTATCTATCTATCTATGTGTGTGGTTCTGGAGGTTGGGACAATCTTTCTCACTATCTAGCTTATCTTTACTTGTCAACATCAGCATGTCTGACATTAACAGCTTCAAAAGACCAGAGGTTTTTGGTCTCAACATATCTCAAAAATCGGTTTTGATTTGTAAGTGTGAAATGTCAGAGCAAGTGGCATTCCTAATGAAAGGCTTTTAAAACCTAGTGCTTAGAAGATCATAGAAAATGGCCTCGCTATCTGAAGGTTTTAGACATTTTTGAGACTTTTGAACAAGAAAGTAACACCAACTACCGACCTTGAGCCTCAGGGGAGGCCACTCAGTGGCTGTTCCTTGAACCATGCAGTGGAGCAGCTGGTTATATTCGGGAAGTAACTAAAATCATAAATGATGTTTTGTGGTGAAAAGAAGCTTCTGATGAACTGAATGTATGTAATTGTTGTGAGGGTTACCGGGCAGGTCTGGAGGGCAAGCCAGCACTGGTTTTCTTTTCTGGTGGCATCCCATACATGGCATGAGCCCCCAGCCCCCCCCATCTGAAAGAAGCTCCATGACTCATTTTGGTCAAGTTTCTTGTCCACCATGGAGTCACACTCCTCCTGCCGTTAGCACGTTCGGTCCAACCCATGGGCTTTTAGTAGATACAAACAAACAAACAGATTACTGGCAAACACAAAGGTGGGCGATGAGGTGATTTTATGAGGCCTGTTCTTTTAAAACACAAAAGAAACAGATTCACAATATGTGGTGCAAAGGAGTTTCTGTCCCCCCCCAACCAAACCAAACCATGGAGATACTGAGCTGCTTTGACACCCTATATGCATCAACATGTCCATGTTAGGGTGGGGCATGGCAGAAAAGACATGGGAAAATCCGTGGTGCAGATCAAAGACACCAGGAACTTTTCTGAACACTACAAAGTGAGAAACAAAAGAAATCACAATGGGGTGTAACAATGGCAGGTAGAGCACAAGAACTAAAGCAGGGAGCAGCACAGGAACGGGAGCAAACACAATGACTGACTGGACAGCAGAGTAACGGCAGACACTTAAATACACATAACAAGTGCTTCAACAATGATAATTATTGATACTTGATTTAATTTTCTTTGTGCCTCCCCTGACTTGCAGGGGACTGGGGGTTAAGGGCCTTGCTCAAGGACCTGCAGACATGCCAAGGCTGGTTTTGAACTGGTGACCTTTGGACCACAGGCAAACAGGCTTGGCCCACTGATCCACATGCTACCTCCCCAAGGGACAGGTGCAAACTATAACTGATCAACCAAACACTGGCGATGGAAACAGGAAGACAGCTGAGGGTCATTAACAAATACTAAGGGTTCAAACCCTAGGACTAGGATTAGCAAGACTCAAGTGTGAGTCATAATCACGAAGGACTCAAACACCAGGAAAGGGTAGACCAGCGACACCTGCTGGCCAGGCAGGGGAATGAGAGGGCAGGGACCGTGTGGGTGGCTTTTAAGTTTTTTAATCTCCTACACCAACCTGCCCTTTGGTTATTAGAGATTCTATTTGAAATAAAACTACATTTACATAGGTAGTTCTGCAAAACAGGATAAGGTAAAATCTTCTATATACTAAGTTCTTTAAAAATGCAAAAAATAAAAACCCAGTAGCTTTATCTCTGTCTCTTGGACACCCCCAACATCTAAAAAAAAAATCAATCTGTTGTTCGTTCCTGTTCTATCAGTTGCAGTAGCCTGGCTGAAACCGCTCGAGTGGCCCTGGATATATGACAAATGTCAGCAATGACAGTCTGCAGTAGAAAGCAATCTCATGCCGGCCACTTTCAGTGACCTACGAGGCTGAGAAACTATTTAAACGGCTCATTAATGCAATGTTCATCAGAGCCAAACCGCTGTCTTTGTAATCTGGCAGTTAGGGTTGATCTGTGGTATTGGTCTATGTGGAGATGGTCCATCAGAGACTGCAGAAAGAATCGTATCGGACCGTGACGTTTGGAGAATTAAGGAATTTCTCTGTATCTTCAGTTCAGGTCTGCAGAGAATCTATGGCTAATAAACAGAAATTACAGGCAAAGCATCACAAAATAATGGAATTTTAAATGTAAAAAAATGGCATAATTTATACATAAAAAATTTATTCTTTCCCATATAACAAGGTTTATATGTCCATAGTTTTAAAGCAAGTCTTGTATTTTGAATAACATACCATAACTAAAAATGAACTAGCTAATTCCCATCAACAGGCTCAGGGCCCAAGACCTCGAAGGACATGCAAAACAAAGAAAGGTTTGAACATGACAAATCTAGTCCTTTTTTGGCCTTTTGTAATGTTATCAAGAAGTGATATCGTTTCATCAGTTCGGGTGTGTTGAATGCTATGAAACAGTTTAATAAATTGACTTTTTTAAATTGGATTTTTAATGGAATGTAGCTCTCTTGATTTCCAGGCGAATGTGGGGTCATTATTTTTTTGAAGTCTCAGAAGAAACTCAAGGCTTTGATGACCGGAATAGAAAATAAAGATGATTAGAGCTAATTATGACAATTACAATAATTTCGGTAGATAATGATCAGTACCTAAGGGAAGAATGCATGTGGATTAATTAAAATTGAACCATTTCAGTTGGCTGGTGTACTGCTGTAAGAGCCTATACTATCAACACTTTTAACATTTGAATATCTATCTATCTATCTATCTATCTATCTATCTATCATTTACTGTATCTGTCTGCATTTTAATTATCCACTCATCCATAATTCAAATGTTTATCCTGCCCAGGGTCATGGATGGGGGCGGGGGGGGGGGGGGGAATCAGGTATTATTAACCTTATTATTATCATAATTATTATTAGCTTTGTTTAGTCTGTGGATGATAAGGGGCTCAGTGGGTATGATTGTGAACCTTACTTCTGTGTGTGTGGACTTTGCGTCTTGTTCTGTGTACTTACATTTTCCTTTGTCCCTGTGTTCTATTCTATTACTTTTTTATTGTGGACCTTACTTCTGTGTGTGTGGACTTTGCATCTTCTCCCCATGTTGTATGGGCTCCTTCTGGTTACTACTCTTCCCTTCTGCAGTCAAAAATTATGAAGCAGTCATTAGGTTTTGCCAAACTGCCCATAGTTCATGTATAGGCTGTGACCCTTACCTCATGTCCTCTACAAAGCCTGTTGGGTTATTTTGCTGGGTTATTTTCAGACCAGCTACCCAGTTCTGACCAAGCAGAGGGGATATGCTTCGGACCCAGCACTTGAGTAAATATACCCATGTTGTTGTGGGAACTATGGGTGTAGCTAGACCCCTTTTACTGGGGCATGTGGCCCAGTTTTTATGTGCTGTTCCCCAGTAAAATCTCATGTTCAGTTTAATGTTACATGTTCAAGTAATGAGGAGTGGGGTGGGGGGGGGGGACGTGTTTTATGTCTAGCAATGTCCCGGGTGGATACCCATGTTATCGCACACAAACCTTCGTCCAAACCACTGGAGAACAAGAACACAAACATCATTGAAATGGTTTATGTGACACAGATGTAACAAGATAAACTATTAACTCACTGTGTGACAGTAATATTTGTAATAAAATATTGTGAAAAATATATTATGATATATTTATTATATCATTAATATAATACTATAATGTATTGTCAGTGGGTAATTATCAAGGAATAAACCTTTTGCTGCTTCGCTAGATATTCATGATCTGAAAAATATTTTTTTTAAGAGCAATAAATATTTACAATAACATTTAACTGTTCAGTATTTGTCAAGTGATTCCATTTAATAATTATATATTTTTATATTGTAGTGTTTTTATGTATTTAATAATTGACATAAATAAACAACCCAGTACCAATGGTAAATTAAACTGAGCACTGGACAGATGTAACATCCCAGCATCCTGGTTAAATGTAATGTTCCAATTATCCAGTGAGGTCATTGATATTTAGGGTTAACTGTAAGATTTTAGGTTTCATTGTGAGGTTACTAGGGGAGCAGAACGTCAATGGTAAGATAATGTTCAGTCAAACTGAATAAATTGCATTTTACTTAAGTTAATTTCATCCATATATATTCTTCAGATTCTCACATGGAGAGCTTGATGACAGATGGCTTATAAATCTTGAAAAAAAATATGGACATTTAGTTTAATTTCAGAGATCAGCTGTGCTGTTTTACAAAGTTACATACTATATGAACATCACTGACTCGCAGTCTTTGAACAGGAATTATCTTAGGTGTGATAATTCCAACCGTTTTGTTCTGTGTACCTACATTTTTCTTTGCCCCTCTATTCTATTTTATTACTTTTTCATTGTGGATTGATTTGGCAATGCCTCCAATGAATATTTTTTTTAAAATGATTTGTCCCCTGCCTCTTGCCCTGTGATGGACCGGAATCCCATCCAGGGTGTCCCCTGCCCTGTGCCCTGTGATGTGTTGGGATCCCATTCAGGATGTCCCCTGCTTTGTTCTCTTAGTTTCCTAGGATAAGCATCTCATCCCCCTGTACTACATGAATGGTTATGGAAGATAGATGTATTTTTAAAATAGCGTGTGAAAAGTACATATTTCATGCATTAGAAGTGAAACCTAGACTGAAAATTGCCCCATTATTCCCGGATATTTTAGTGCATCAATCCACGTTAAGTACCTGTCTGGAGATGCATAACAGCGTTTCTCAGGCATATTCCAGACCAGGGAGTGGCTTTAATGTCCTGAAAGCCTACAGAGACATTCTTACACCAGGAATCAACTCAAACTCCATAAAACTCCATAAAACATCCTGGAAGTTGGTTTGGATAAAATTGTTGACCAAGTACACAATTAATAGTATTAATTATAATAATAATCAAGTATGAAGTACAGACACAGCAGAATGGAGGTCTCCTGGAAATTAACTTACCTTGTTCAGGATTATGAGAGCAGTATGGTTTTGAAGCGATTATATACTGTCCCATTAAACACTGGGGAAATGAATTTATCTGTGGCCGCTCGTGCACATCTGCAACATGGATCTGGCTTGTTTATTGGCATCGATTTAGCAGCTTCCTGCACGAATGCTAAAATGCTTGAGATCAGCCTTTCAGGGAACAAAAAGTAAAGTGCACAATACTCAGATATAAGTGAAAAAAAAGGAAGACTGGTATCCTGCGCTTAAGGTCGGTAAATTTCTCTTGTAGTAAATCAGCCTCATAATGCATTTTCTGTTGGAAAAAAATAATACATAGGCCTTCGTGCATATGCTTAATTTAATACACCCCCAGTGAATACCGCTTCTACTGACAGTGACAGTTTCATTTCTGAACAGTTTTCTGTTCTTGCCCTTTAGAGGGCTACGGTAAACAACAATAACTGAAAAGGCAGGAAACTCCCAAAGTTGTGCAACATGACGCTCGGGGAATTGCCCGTATGGTGCAGCTACTCTGCTTAGCTGAGAGCTGCAGTTCTACATGGGTCATTGTACACGCTGAAATGCAGATTCTGCACCCTAGACTGCAGACCACACGCTCAGCCGACAGTAAATAAGCAAGAGCTATTTTTGTTTGACTTTACCTGACAACAATTAAGCTCAGCATAAGGTAGAAAATGCTGTATGTGAGATCAGCAACCTTCTTGAGCGACTTTTCCTGACAACAGTTAAGCTCAGCAAAACATTAGATAATATAGAACATTCCATAAGAGAGATCAGCAACCTTAAATAGGGAATTCAATGGTATTGTAGGACTTCTGTCGCATTCCTGCGCTATGGTTTGTCACACTACTGTCCTACTCCATTGAGCAAATGTTCATTCGCTAGTATTTATTACTAATTACCTTTACATTTATATACTTCCCATGCATTATATTTTATAATACTCAAATAATGCATGAAACATTCACACTTTCTGTCCTTTCTTGCACTGCCTTCCACAGTTTACGCAAACTTACATTTCATTGTACACCTGCTTTGGCACTGTATAATAATAATAATAATAATAATAATAATAATAATTGAAGGTACTGTGAGAGGAAGAGTGATCCCAGGACTGATCCTTGAGGAACACCTTTGCGGAAGGGAGGGACTGGGGTGTTTGTACATAACAATGTACAACAAGCAAGAGTTCTAAGTGGAAAACAGAGAATTGTGATGTGTTCAAAGCAGCACAAAAGGCTAAGATGTACTGTTCCACTGCATCACTTTAACAGCCCACTCTTCCGAAGAAAGGTCTGCAGACATTATCCACTTTATTTAGATAGGTTTAGTAATATTTGTATGATTATGCATCATCAGTGATCAAGCTATTATGAATGGTTGGTCTCCCTCACTAATTCTGATAAAAATCACCCTAAATAAACCTGATCTGACATTGTGGGAATATTAGTACATTGTATTTCACAGGATTCACATTAAGGCAATTACACTTGATATGGCAACACACAGGAATGCATATAAAAGATGACTGGAGTGTGGCTAAAAGACTATTATTTTACCCAGGGCTAAAAACAAAAAAGTTTTTCAAAAACTGATACTTGTCATGACATTTGGAGAGCAGAGTTTCGGCGTATAGCTGATAAGACTGACAGCCAGCTGTCAGAGACCTAGCACCCTTATTCACAAAAACTCCAGCAAAATAAAGCAGCTGTCTCATTCAAAGGCAACAGAATTCATACCCATTCTTCTAGAAACTTCTCTTTATCAAAAGATGGAACTACTGTAAACCTCAGCTGACTTTTATGGACCCTGTGTCTTTCAAATTTCTCTCTTTTTCAATCTGTTAATGAAGGTGAAGCAAGAAGACAGTAAGCATGTAGCACAGGAGTGAGCAATCTTATCCACAAAGGGCCGGTGTGTTTGCGGGTTTTCGCTGCAACTCCCTAATTAGATTACTAATTAGAGGACTGATTGGCTGAAGTGTCCTCACACCTGGGTTTGAACAGTTGACCTACAGGTTATCCCAAAAACCTGCATACACACTGGTCCTTTGCAGATAAGATTGCCCACCCCTGATTTAGCATGTTAAAATTATGAATTACATCATGTATTATATTAACCCATCAGACGCCAAATAATGGGACAGTTAGTTTTAACTTAGTTTTTTTTATTGTCCTGGGTCATTACCACTAAAATCATTTCTTATCAAACTATTTTAAGAAACCTTCAATTTTGCAATATATAATAATGCTCGTTAAAGAAACTGAGTATCACTGTTAACACACTAACTTCCTACACCAGCGTAGGGTAAACTATGGCTTGTAGGCCGGATCAGACCTGCCAATCAGCTTCAACTGGCCCTTTAAGCAAAAAAATTATCAAACAATATTCAGTTATTGTTTTTGCTTATTGTATTATGTGAGATTGTGTAAAAATATCCTATTTTATGTGAGTTTTTCCTAATCAAGTTTTGTGAGATCTCGTGATATACAGCTCTGGAAAGAATAAGAGACCACTCTATATTTTAAATATATCTGCATTTTTAAATCCTGGTTTAATCCTGGTTCTGCTGGCAGAAGGCTACACTGTGCAGCAGGCTGCTTCCAAGCTCAAAGTTTCTAAAACAGCAATACACAAGAACATGGTGAAGAAGGAGACACTGGGAATGACCAGAAACCAGCCAGGTAGAGGGCAGAAGCAACTTTCTAATGCCAGAGATGACCATCAACTAACCGGCAGTGACTCATAAATCGGAGGATGACCTCAAGTGACCTTCAAAAATAATGAGAAAGTGGTGTGAAGTGCACTGCTAGGACACTTTGTATCAAGCTCCTAGTGGCAGGACTGAAGTCCCATAAAGCCAGGAAGAAGCCGCCCATCAAGGAGAAGAAGGGAAGAACTAGGCTGGAGGCTGGCAAACAAAAAGGGGCATTATTAAATAAAACAGAAGCAGGACCAAACTAAACACACCACGAGGGGTCAAAACAGGAAGTATTGGACAGGACACAGGTACAGGGAGAACACTCAAGCACAAGTGGGGAGTGATATTAATGACAGGACTATGGTTCCCAAGACCAAACACACTTATATACACAGGACTAACAAGAGAGCCCAACAAGAGGCAGCTGAAGTGAATCATAGTGGGCGGGCCTTAAAGAAAACATAACATGTAATTGGTTACACTGTAAACTAAGTCACAATAGATATACTGTAAATAATTTAAATAAGGTTTATAAATAATCATTTAAATGTTCATTTAAATTCTAATTTAAATAATCTTTTAAATAACATATTTATTGAATATCGTCACAAAACGTAATTATCCTTGGTTATCCAAACACAAGCGCCTGTCTGTCGACGGTTTCTGTGGTAACTTAATAGACTTGCCGCTTCCAGTGAACAGCCGGACCAGACGTTCTATCCTTTTAGGGACTATATTTTTTAGAACACACTGGAACATCAGTAAATGCTAGCTGGCGTAATTTTAGCTTGAAAAACTAACCAGGGTGGTGGTTAGCACTGTTTCCTCACACCTCTGGGACTGGTGTTCGAGTTTCTGTCGTGCTAACCTACTGAGCCACCCCACAAGCTGCCAGCATCTGGTTACAGTGATTGTGGTCGGCGATTGTGCCCTTCCATCCTGGCAGCACAAGGCTTCACAGGCACCTTGGGTCCTATTTAACTGAATGGACCCAGTTGCCTCTGAATGGGGAGCATCCATCCTTGAACCATTTATATGGGACTGGGTCTTGGTGAGCCTGGGGGGTATTCCACAAAGCATGACTTTTTCATTAGCCAGATAACTTAAACCCAATGTAAGGATTGCCCAATAGGAAGGTCACTTACCTCTCCTCCTATTGGGCAGTTGTCATTTGGCTTAAATTATCCAGCTAACTGGGAAATTCTGCTGTCTAGAATATCCCCCTGCCCCCCCCCGGAGGGTATCCGAGCAGGGTGGGTTTGCATAACGCCCTCTCCTGCCCTGCCTCAGATGTTTCGAAAGCTAAATAAATAGCTAGTGAGCAGAGTCAGAAAATCATAGCTAGCTAGCTGCTTATCAGAATGGCTGCTGCAGCAACCCTTAAATAAGGAATGCGTATATTTGATATTTAGTGTAGTGACTGTTTGTGGCCGACAGGGGGCCCACACAAATGCCTGTTTGAGTGGGGGTATACACTGCTCCTGTATCCTAGGAAACACACGGCAAGAGATACCCTGGATGTGATCACAGGATGCATCCATTAAGAGCAAATCAATGACACCATTTTTCATAACGGCACATCATTTACACGGTGGGAGGAAACCAAAGCTCCCAGGGGGTGGGATTTGAACCCACAACCCATGACTTTCAAGACTGCAAAACTGCCCAGTTGTCAGAGAGCCTTTTTCATTGGACACTTAAGTAGAAATTTTCCTGAGTGCTAATGCTAATGAAAGG
This sequence comes from Boulengeromyrus knoepffleri, assembly GCA_026770805.1. Lineage (NCBI taxonomy): Eukaryota > Metazoa > Chordata > Actinopteri > Osteoglossiformes > Mormyridae > Boulengeromyrus > Boulengeromyrus knoepffleri. The sequence goes on from JABJVO010000091.1 coordinate 83,501, forward strand.
TCAAGGAACAGCGAAGATTAGCTCTAAATGATGCCATTTAAGCTTGGTATCGGCTCCATTAGTGTGGAAACACGGCCCGCCTGGCCACTCTCCTGCCCGTCGAGTCATTAATTAAGGCTGCCTGTTCGCGGATATACGAAAAAAACACAGCCTGGTAGGAGCTAGTGAAGGTAGCCTTCCTGCCAGGGCAAATTAACGTGTCTAAGAGCCACGTTGGGGTTGGCTGGGAGCCTGACAAGTACAAGAAGCTTCTCTGGGTGGCTGTCGGACTCTCTCCCAAGTGGCTTGTCTTCATTTATGCCTAGTCGCGCCCGGGGAGGCCAGGGGGGTGGGGGCACGACTACTGGCGCCTGAGTGCCACCAAACTGGGAACAGGACCCCCTGTTCCATAACAATCCCTCAATCATGTGTATATCTTTATTAGTTTCTTTGCCTTGTCTACATATGCTTGGTCAGATGACATCACAGGGCCTTCAGGTCCTGAAAGAGGCAGTATGCAGAGCGAGTGATAGATGGAATATGGTAGAGAGAGGAGAAAGAGAGAGCATACATTTGCATTTAGATGAACCCTCTGGTCTCCGGAAACAAAAACGCCGCAAATGAAAGACTCCAGCGACACCGTTGAAAGTGTCTTGTATTTTTTTTTCTGGAGGATGAGACGACGAAGGAATTTAGTTGTTGCCAGAATTAGGCTGATAACAGGCATGAATATTCTAACATCCTCCGCTTTCTCTCTCTCTCTGTCAAACTGATAGCGAGTGACCCAAACGGCAAATTGAACCTGATTTTATTTTTATTATTATTTTGTGATTTTGTGTTTAGGGGCGGCATGGTGGTGCAGTGGTTAGCACTGTTGCCTCGCACCTCTGGGACCTGGGTTCACGTCTCCGCCTGGGTC
>JABJVO010000091.1:84498-97427 GCA_026770805.1 Boulengeromyrus knoepffleri
GTAGTGCTTGTAAAAAGTGTCGGATATTTAACAACAATCACAATTTTTTTTGTCTTTTTCTCTTAAAAAAATATATATATATATATATATATATATATATATATATATAACAAACAGTAAGTCCTAAACAGATTTCTGGTGGTCTGTGAGACATTATTATGCTTTTATTCCTTACAGAGTATAAAATCAAGCTGTGGAAATATAATGTTATTATATTATTACTCATAATTCTGAGGCAGTGTTTGGATGCTGTGGTCGGAAGGTTGTCGGTTCTAATCCTGTTCTTGGCAGAGTGGTTTCATCATTGGGCTCTTGAGCAAAGAACTTAGCCCCAATTGCTCTAGACTGGCTGACCCTCTGTTCTCAACTAAATAAGTAAAAGTACAATCATTTTGGTGAGAATCTGTACTTATTTTCTGCTGAGGATAACCTTCTTAGAATTCCCCGTATGTGTCATACCAAAGTTTGTGAGTTTGGTTTATGTGTCAGAGAGGTTCTGTCTGGTTTGGACGGGTGTTTCTCAGATATGTTCAATGTGTTTCCATGGGAACTTAAGGGAGATTCTTTGCTGTTGGTTTTTAAAATATAATACAGGTCATCGTCGACTTACGACCTATGCAACTTACGACTGATCGACGTTAAGACCGTCTGCAAATATGTGACCACGACTGCACTGCATCTGGCAGCGTGGGTGTTGCCCAGTCTTAGTGTACCACAGTTTTCGTGTGAACTGCTGGCAGCAATGAACTAAGAAGCTGGTTATAAAAAGGTTAAAACACCGAACAATATGGCTTAAAGATGACATAATTCTACCATACAGTGTACTATACATATGATCAGGGATGCAGATAACTGGTACGCAAGTACGCATTCACCATATAAAGCGGTATGCGCGGCAATTTCTGGTCATAGCAGCACAATTGCGTACATATTTTATGTGCTTTCGCACTGTTATGACAAATTATTGTGCATTGTAACATTTATGTAGCTAATTTGTATTTCCTTCACGGAATAAAGGCTAAAATGCGCAGCGATTTCTTGTTATAACAGCGCGAATGGACATAAAATAAATGCACATTTGCTGCAAGTATCGCTTTACACGGTGAATGCATACTTGTGTATCATTTTTGTACACCCCTGCATATGATACTTGTTGTGATCAAATCGACTTAGGACCAGTCAGTTGGAAACGGTCATGGTTGTAAGTCGATGACAACCTGTATTTTCACACAAGAGCTTTTTTTTTTCTGGGAAAGTTATCCTGCTCTGGGAATATTTTCTTTTCTAAAAAAAAAAAACACTTTTTCTTCTGGTTCCATTACTAGCTACACTGCTTGGAGTAACTGCACAGGGCTCTTCCATGGCTGAGTGCTGGAATTACCTACACCAAGGTGCTGGAATCCTTGCTGAGATGTTTCACTGCTTCTGTGAGCAAGGCTGCAAAACCCAACACCAGCTAGAAGTCACTTAGAGCCAGCATCATTGTGGTGGAGTGAAAGAGGCCCAACACCAGTTTGGAGAGTGTTTCTATGTTCCCATTAAACCCAGTTAAACAGGCCTTTTATTTATAGAGAATGGATTAACAGGAATGAGCCTTTCACCAAGTCACTGATGGCTTCAAGCCATGAACAGTATGTGGGCTGTTCAACAATAACTCATTCAATAAAAAAGTTTACATACACTGAATGTAGCTTTTGAACATGTGACTTTGGGAGTCATGTGACCCTTGAGCTGTAAACACTGGATGGTCCTTGTTAGCTCACTGTTCACCATGGCAACTGAAACTGCAACATCCATGTTCCTATTTATCTGAAGTGGTAATATTTTTGTTCAATAGTCAGCAAGCACTTAGTCTGTTTAACATTTTATTGGACGCTGTGTCATATGCACCTATTAAGTCCATCGACCTGTGTAAAGACCTTTGGCCGCTGGCTGTTAACAGGCCTACTGAGGACTTGGGCTGATAGCTGCATTCATTGACAGTTTACTTAGCAGACACATTTTTTATCCAAAGTTCAATTGAGAAGGCAAGTTCCTGGAGCAACTGGGATTAAGCGCCTTGCCCAAGAGCCCAATGGTGAGATCACTCTGTTGACCATGGAATTCAAACCAGTGACCTTCCAATCTCCAACACAGCATCCAAACCCAACACCGCATTCATTAAGCCACCCCAGGATACTTCTCTCCCTGGGTTAACTAGGAGGAGACGTTTCCTACAGGACACACTTTAATAGTAATGCTAATTAAATGCACCAGGGAGCAAATTCAATTACTAAGACAGCACACCGTGCCCTCCATGTCAAAGTGGATATGTCTTTATGGTTCTTGCCCAGCAGAATGTGCTACTGAGCTGAGTTCCTTCTCTCTTTCACCCTGGTGGCATCTGCATGTCCCAGCATGCCTTGCTGCTGTATTATTGTTACTTATTTTATGATCCTTATAAGGAATGTGATTAAAGAGCAACTTTGTGTGAATCTGTCTCTCCTCATCTTTATTTGCCACTTTCTGCGATGCCTCGGTTTCCCCGGCGCCACAATATTTACCGTAACAGGATAAGCGGGTTGGAAAATGGATGGATGGAGTATACATTGTTTGCACAGTTCTTATCCATTTCTTTTTAAATGTTTTCCTTTGCATATTTATGTTCTACATTATTTTTTCATTGTTCTTATTTCTACTACTACAGTTTTTTCTGAATTGCTAAAACGCATTTCCGAAAATCTCCTCTCCTTTTCTCTAAACACTAAAGCACAAACCTTAAAATTCAAGCTACACTCACTAAACCTTTGACTCATATTGAAAAGTCTTCTCAAAACTATTTTATCTTTGCTCAAAAGCAAACGCTGCTTTCAGATCACGCATCAAGCCAGTCCGTTAAATAAACACCACTGAGCAGTCAGGACACACTATAGCAAAACACTAGAAACACTGCCAGTCAAAACTGTAGAGAATCGTTTACTGTGATCTTTTGCATGTTGAGCTGCAAAATTGGAAACCAAAAGACTACAGTAAAAAAAATTGTTGTCTACCTAAAATATTTCTATACCGTTGAACTAAACTAATATGTATTGTTTGCGGTATTCAGTACTCCAAAAAAAAGTTACTGTCAAGGACAAAGTAAAAATCCAATTGAGACACATATAATATTGTAAATGTTGTGCAATTGCCAATAAAGAGTGAAGGAAGAATATTCATTTTGCCTCATTACCGTGTCTCAGGGCTGGGTCAGGGTTTACATCACAGGAAATGCTCTCTCTTGCTGGGCGATGCGGGAAGAATCCTCCGTGTGACCCATTTGTACCTTGACGTCGAAATTCAGCTCATCTACTGTTCTTGCACTTTCATCCGGCTCGTATTCTATGTTTTAGTCATTCATTGGCTTCCTCAAATGTTTAGAAATAGATGTGAACAGCTTTGCGTCATTGAGATTATTTGACAACTAAGTTCATCGTGCTGCAAAATGTATTTTGATGAATGAGAATGTGCTTAGAGTTTTGCAAAAGGGATGGCAAATTGTGCTGAATTAGATGTCCTGTATCACAGAAGGGACACATATTACAGTTTTTCCTGAATTGCTACAACACTAAACCTTATTCTTGGAACAAAACCGCCAGTTGCCAAAACTCATTTATTGAATTAGTCACTTCTTTGGTGAAACTTTAAACAGAGTTAAACAGAGTCAAAAGACAGAGAAATTTCCCCTCGTGGTGATTAGCAGGGATCAACACTATTGCAAATTCTGAAGGACATTGTGATCAAAATGCAATTTTTACCCCAGGCATGGTACTTAAAAATGTTTTTCACCACAGACACAGACAGATCTTGCCAAGGACACTTTTGTCCATGTATGGCCAGGATTATGATCACTGGTGGTTAATCTTATATTGTCTCATTTTCCTTTTGCTGGAGGCAATCAGCAGTCCTTGAAGCAAATGGATCCTTTACAGTAGGGCTTCAGATGATACTTTACTTAAGGCCATATTTTTAGTAATTTATAAACGCATTGAAAATGCATTATAATGCATTCATGAACCATTAAGAACATGGCTATAAATATTTATAAAAAGGCATTATAGCCATGAGGATTATGTATTATGACTGCCTTATGAAACTCTCATTTATAATACACTGTAGATACCAATTTATCATGCAGTGTAAAAGCATCCTTAATGCTTATACCAGCCATTATAATGCATTATAAAGGTATCTATAACGCATAATAGATGAGAGTTTCATAGAGCATTCATAATGAATAATACACATGGCTGTCGCGCCCGGCTCCGTCCGATCCTAATGTGTGCCACGCCCACCTCATTACCTCGTGTTCATCCCTGATTGTTCTCACCTGTTGCCTGTTACGTTTGCCTAGTCTTGTGTATTTAGTCCTCGTCTGAGTCAGTCTCCCTAGATTGGTCATTGATGTTCGCTGTCGTGCTTCCCCGGTCCTGTTTAACTTTAATAAATCCCTGTTTTTACCCGACTTCCTGGCTCCTCTCCCCTGTTTGCCGGTTCGCCGGTGCCCGATCGTGACATATGGCTATAATGTGTTATGCCTTTTTATAAATATTTATAGCCATGTTTATAATGGTTGGTTCATGAATGCATTATAATGAATTATGAATGTGTTTATAAATGACTAAAAACATGGCCTTAACTAAAGTATGAAGTTTCTCAAACTTTTGATGTCTGTAGACTGGTAGGATATATGTTGTACATACAGTATAGTTGGAAATTTCTTAAGTTTAATGGTTTACGTTTTTTTCGAAATCCTGTACTCTTGAAAGAGCTAATGTATCAGGAGAGGATCTTTCAGTGTTTTAAACCCAACTTTAGTTTTAATACAAATCTGGGTGGAGATCGTGATTCCACCATTCCTGTGATCCATGATCAGTCCCGGAATATTACTGAGATCGCAGGGTTCTTTTGATGTTTCTGTGTTTCTTAACGTTACGTTTCATAACTTTTCACTTTTTCGCTTTTGTTGTGTTGCCATAAGCAAATGCAGAGTTTGAAGCCTTTTGCTTGGATTTAACAGTTGTAGTCCATGGACCATTTAAATGTCGATGGCCTGCATCACCTGACCCACAAAAGGTCAAAGTCAGGTGTCAAAGTATCTCGTCAATCAGAGCTATGACACTGCATGCTGATGATTTTATGCATATGGTTGAAAATGTTAGATAATTCCATTTGTATCCCATGACAGCTTTTTCCTGAAAAGCTGAAGTGACCCACGCCTCACTTGCTTCATCGATACTACAATTATGCTCATTGATTTTCCCAAACACCCTTACAGGGTTACAGTGCTAGCTTTGAGCCAATCCCTGGAAGTAGAGGACACAGGCTACAGGATTCCCAGGAACTCGATACCAGTCTATCTCAGGACACACTCACCTAGTTGCATGTTTTTGGGCGGTTAAAGGACACCGTGATTCAGGGGGGAAGTCCAAGTAAACTCAGGGAGGACAGGAAAATGCCAACCTTCATGTGGGGGGGCTGGAGTCATGTCTATAGTGAATCTGCAGGACTAAACACAGAGCCCCCACCCCCCTTAAAGATAACTATTATTAAGTACAGCCTCTCCGCAGTTTACCATAGGGTTGTTGGAACGTAACCCCATCAAATGGCGAAAATATCATTAGGTAAAAATGCATCTTAACACAGTACACCTAACCTAACGAACATCATGGCCTAGCCTAGCCTACCTTAAACACGCTTAGAACACTTACATTAGCCTACAGTTGGGCAAAATCATTAACACAAAGCCTAATTTATTTAAAATGTGTTGAATATCTCGTGTAATTTATTAAATAACGAACTGAAAGTAAAAAACATTTACCTTTCCTAAAGTCAAATTATCATAACTTGGACCATCGTAACCCAGGGAGCGTCTGTAATTATTTCATTATTTCCTTTCTTGATAAACAATTTTATTCAAAGCAACTTTTATTTAAACCAACTTTTAAGCAGCTTTGATAAGCTTCATAAGCTTCATCGCTGAATGTCCAGCTAAAGATCTTTCCCTCCTAAGGTCACGGTTACATGGTGTCCTTAATCACCATGCCACTCAACCTTAGGACGTACAGTAAATCTCTGAGATCACTGCGCTTATTCCTCTCACACCTATTGTTTTATGGCTGCCTGTTTCTGAGTTTGGTAACTCAAACAGGCTGGCGGAGGGGGCTCACTGCCTGTCTACGTGCGAGAGTGCATGTGCTACTCACCTGTTAGCGTGTTTACACATGTTACATACTGGTAACTGTACGTGCATGTGCCCTGCTAATTTTATAGTTGGTGCTCAACTGTTACCATGTTTACTTCAAACATATCAAAAATCCTACTTTGTATAGTTAGCCATCATTTAGGAAAAGGTATGACTCAAATGTTTTTTTGGGCAGGATTTCAGCGTCATATATCACATCAAAATCAGATGACAGGCACTGAATGCACAGGCATGTATGTATATTTATAAAAGTATATTGTTAAACGTGTGTTTGCTGTGCGATCGTGCACACGTCTGCTTGTTATACACAAATGGTTTGATGTTGCCGTCCCTCATTCCCTGCCTCCCCCAGATAGCCCCTGGGGAGACATATCTGTGTCTGTCAGGACATACCCTGTAGCAGCTCCACAGACAAAGAGAATACCAGACCAGATCATGCCTTAAAAATGCTCTTCATGTTGAGTGATGCTTCACACGAGAACCACCCTCACACTAACCAAAGGCTCGCCCAGGGGAGAGTGGGGGGGGCGGGAGCACAGGGGCACTGGCCCCAGCTGAAAGCTGATTGGCCACTGGAGTGACCTCTTCCCTGTCACTCATCGATTCGAAGCATATCCCTGGCTAACGATAAGTTTGACCCTTCTGTGTGAATTATGCTCCTCATATGCCCTTCGTCGTAAAAAAAATCCTAGAATTACTCCTGAACTCGGCACTTGATTTTGACATTCATTAAATCCAGACCATTTGACCCTCAGGACTGTGACCTTGTGGATGACCTTTGACATTAAACCAAAAGGCTCATGGGCAAATTTGGTCCGTAGCAGTTATTGCTATTCCTTCAGCAGTTTTCAGATACATCAATCTAAAGGCTGCTAAACAGACATCGGCAAAAGAGTGACGTTAGAGAGCTGTGAAGGAAGTCTGTCCTGTTCATAATTCATCAGAAATTAATATGGTTCATGTCGCCCACAGTTTGCAAGCCTCGTGGGCATGATCACCAGCCCCTGGTTTCTAAAATCAATGATCTCAGCCCCCTCCCCAGTGTAATTCCTTTAGATATTTTTGTTAGATGCATCGAAAGGAAATTAGAACCAATTTGTAAAATCCCTGAGCAGATGCTCGGTATTTAATGTTTCAGCAGTTGGAAAGGCCGACGGATGCTGTTCCCACCATTGGCTTGCAACTGGTATTTGAAGGATCTAATGATGTCATCCTGGATGAGGCTGCCTGTCGATTTTTTTAAAACAAATCGGCGTTTCTTCTTTGCTACAAATCTTTCTGGATTATAACGTATGTCAGACATCACTTAGGGTACAAACAGCTTGTTATTCATTTTGTTTTGTTGTTATATAGGTACATTGGCTGTAGGGGGTGGGTTCAGCAGGTTAGGACCCTGTGACTCTGGCTGTGGTCAGCAGGGTGATGGCACTATTGGGCACCTAAGCGAGGTCCCTAACCCCCAAGTGCTCAAGGCAGTGACCTGCTTTCTCAGTTCTACTAGAGTTATACTAGAGATCTGCTAGAGCATTGGAGAAAAGTGTCTGCTGAATAAATCAGATTATCTGTTCATATTTGCAGGCTGTGGTTGAGACCAGGATACTGATGGTTTGAACCCCAACTGTTCTGTTACAACAGAATCGAATCAGTTCTTAGTAATCCTACTATAGTTTTTAGCCTATTTACCAAACTTACTTTTTTGTACTTGTTTAGACCTATGCTGCCTTCAGAAGAAGCCTCTTCCCACCATCAAATGTCACAAATCTTTCCGGGAATTTTTAGAAAAGGATAGCTTAGAGTTCTGACTTCAACACTGAAACTGTCCACTTTTCCCTCTGGTTTGGACCGCAGATGCTCCCTATGACTAAATAATGTTTCTCACAGGAACTTTGTTGATGTATGACACAGTCTCGGGTAATTCTGTCACTTGTTTTTCCCTGTTGAAAAAGAACATCCATCTGTTCTAAGGACTCAAGGACATGACTTCGGTCAGTATACTGACATCACGGTACAAGAGAAGATCCTGGTTGGGTGACAGTCCTATGTGAAACGTTTGGGTTTTTTGGCAGGATTTTAATTTTCCATCCATTCATTGTCCAACTTATCTGTTTTCCAGCCATTTTCAGTTTGAAATTACAACCCTAATATTTCAACTTTGTCATGGCATTGTCTAAAAGAGTCTTTATAACTCACCTTTCTGAAACAGCTGTTGCTATATAGGAGGTGTTATCTAAACCGGTCAGACCTGTTCTTTGTCTGTTATTTGATAGAGTAAAAAGACACATTTATGTCATTACTGTAAGACGACTACCTTGGGCAATAATTGTCTCTGCAGGCCCCTGTTTTCCCACCAGGGCCAATACATACAGAGTGACCAACCTTATTATTAGCCAGTGGGCCAATCAGCTTTCATCTGGGGTCAGTGCCATTTTAGCTCCACTCCTATTTACACCCCTGTTATCTGGGAGCTAAATCTGAAGTTTCTACATGCAGTGAGACTTGTCTTCTTTTTCATATCGTCTCCTGTTTATTTTATAGCGATTTTAATGGAGCAAAATGTTCCTCTAGAAAACTGATTGCGCTCTTAGTGCATATGACATGAATACTCTTCCCCACCATCCGGAAGAAAACCCTCAAAGTCTAATTTGGATTGTCACACAAGTTCCTGACGGTCATCAGGCCATTGAACCTGCTCTGGAATCTCACTCTGAGCTACTGGCAGTTAGCTCTTATGGTTTCTCCAGTCTTCTGCACTTGAGTCTGTCCTTTTTCCTACCTTGTCCTGAAGCCACCCATCTAGTCAGCAGGCCCATGTCCCACTGGTTTCCTGTTTCCTGCAGTGACTAATCTTAAGGTCTCAGGGACTAGTGGGTGGAAGACCTGCCATTGTGTATGGATGGCTCTATCTGTGGTATTGAAAAAGCCAGTAACTGTGCTTTTATCTGAATGCTCAGAGTCCAAGTCGTGACACAGAGACAAGAAGCCCATTCATGCGTCACCGGTCTTTCTGGCACTTCATTCATTCATAAAGTACTTTCTTACACATTCCAGCACCTCCCAAGAAGCTTTCATTTATACAGTACGAAGCTATTTCCTGGAACATTCACCGAGGCTGTCCATTCATGCGGAGCATAATGTTTTGCATTGTGCTAAATTGGTAATAAAAATGATGACTGATACTTCCGTATCCATTCCGTATCCTTTTTAGATGGGAGGGGTAGCCGAGAATCATTCCGGGATAGTCTGTAAGCATTGAGGGACTTTTGATGTTGCGTTTGATTTTTTTTTTTTTTTTTTTATTGCCCACCACCACCCCCCCTCTTCGGAGGACAACTTTATTTTACATTACATTCAAAAGCAAAGAGGGTGGCCGCTCCGTTGCGTTTGATGATCCTCACTCCACAACGCAGAACAGCTTCCCCTGCATCGCTGACTCCCGGCTAGGGTCCAATCTATCCGGTACAGCTCGGTGGAGGACCATGCTCTCCGCCTCTCCATCCGGCCTGCTTCAGATCACGGCATCAGGCTCCCCTCTGTCAGAGCGTATAGAGCTCGTATCGGCCATCTCCTATCAATCCAGCTCAGCCTGCTCTCTGCTGGGGAAAGACCGGCTTGTCTCCATCCACTCTCTGCTGCCTACACCCTTGATTAACAGTCTCTGTTGTGGAATAAAGTCACATCTATTCTAAAGAGTGAATTAATGGTGTAATTCATCCCCCCTGGCCTTTTCCAGCCTCTCTGGCCTATAGTACCATCTGTCCGCCTGGCCTATATTTCCAGGCGATAAAAGCTCAGAATGGCCGGCATGATGTATGTTGAGGTCACGCTTATGAGTTTCCCACGTCCTGGAAAGAACTGCGCCATCTGTCCTTAACTTTTAGTAAGTCGAACTTTGATGCTGAACCCCATAAGCTGTCAGTTTGCTCCAAACCCAGCTGTAGTTAAGGACACAGGAAGTCCTGCCCCCAGCAGGTAGTCCCCCCTCCGTCTGAAGAGTCCCATCCCCATGTTCAATCACTGTACTTGGCCCAGACTGTGAAGGACGTGTGGGCTGTTAGACTTCTCCAAGCCAACACTGGTAAAAGGGTCGTAACCTGGAAATTCCACCCCTTAATGGACACCCACCCCCATACAGGGAGCAGAAATATAAAATAGAGATATTTTATGGGTTCCACTGAAATAAAGGTAGCTGATTACGAGAAAGATCTCATTTGTATGTTGTTGCTTCTATGTCCCACTCTCGCCAGTGTGGGGAAGCAATAAATAAGGCCAATAGAATGTTAGGTTATACAGTATCTCTAGGTGTGTTGAGTTTTAGTCAAGGGAGGTGATGTTACATTTATATAATTCCTTGAATTTTGTGCAGAATATTGTGTGCAGGTTTGGTCACCATACCTTAAGAAGGACATTGCTTGCCTTATGAGGAGAGGTTAGCTGAGCTGAATCTGTTTAGCCTAGAGCAAAGGAGACTAAGGGGGGACATGATCCAGGTATATAAGATTCTAACAGGTCTGGATGCTGTTCAGCCAAATGGCTACTTCAATATTAGTTTAATAATAATAATAAAAATCTACACTTTATTAATCCCTGTGGGGAAATTATTTTTATGTCTCCCTCAACTTGCTCTTTGTAGAGCAAGCTGTCTGCAAAGGGCAGCCGCCTGTGGCAGCACCCAGGAAGCTGGGGGTTAAGGATCGTGCTCAAGGACCTGCAGATGTGCTTAGGTGGGGCTTGAACTGGCGACCTTGTGATTACAGGCACATGGCTTAGCCCACTGAGCCACACGCTGCCCCAAATGATACTAGAACTCGTGGCCATAGGTGGAAATTAGCGGGAGAGAACATTTTAAAATGAATTTGAGGAAGCACTTCTTTACACAGCGTGTAGTTAGAGTATGGAATAGTCTCTCTGTTAGTGTAGCGTAAGCTAAAACCCTGGGTTCCTTTAAATCAGAGCTAGATAAGATTTTAACAACTCTGAGCTATTAGGTAAGTTCTCCCCAAATGAGCTTGATGGGCCGAATGGTCTCCTCTCGTTTGTATAGTTCTTATGTTCTTGTACTTTAGCCCCACCCCCATATTGAAGCTCTCCCCCACCTGCCATCACCACGTGGAATTCTTGGTCATCTGAGTGGCATCTTGCATTAGCCGTGTTCATAGCATGGCACCTGCATATCCATAACTACAACGAGGTGAATAGATGATAAGGGGCAAAACCTAGGCCAAGATCACGATCTCTCCAGAAGATCGCCCTTCCTAAATTTGCTTCCCTTTCTTAAGAAGTGCTGAAATTCATAATTAAGATGGCAGTCTGGTCTTGATCTTACCAGCTGAGTTGTGGGTCAGAAGTCAGCCTCTCATTCAGCGAAATGTCAGTGGTCCTTGTCCTGAGAATTTTCAAGCATGTTTTCATGAAGAGAATTGTGGCACTTTGGAAATAAAACCTTCCCGGCTTCTCAGCACTCTGAGTGCTTTGTCAGGACTGAAAAATGGTTGACCGCTATCTATTAGCTTACCTCTGTCAAATACTCTTTCTGTTTCACTTAAATCTAACTTTCTATCTGACTGAAAAGGGGGGAACCACATTCATTGTTTATTGAATTAAGTATAGGCAGCATGGAGGTGTGTACTGTCACCAAATTGCCCAAACTGGGACTGGCATCCCATCCTGGGTCTACTCCAATCTCGTGATCTCCTGTGATAGACTTCAGGGTCACCAGGACCCTACTTAAGCAGGATGGATGGCTGGACAGCTGTTGGTTGTGACCAGGGGAAAAATTTGCTGTGAATCAGAAGAATCATTCAGTAAAACAGTGACATTGGGCATTAAATCCACTGCATTTATTTCAGCCATAACAAACATATGTCATAAACAACAAAGATGTTGCTTAGTGATCAGTGGCATGGATTATGTTATAATCTACCAATCTGTCACATGCAATATCCCAATAAGACAGGAATAGTATTACCCCCTTTAAATGTTCAGTTCATGTAAAATTTAAAGTGAAATTTATTATTCGTGTACCATAAAAATCTGACTTATATTCTGTCATCTGTCATTAAACAGTAAGAAGTGATTAAACAGCATTAGATGTTGAAAAAAGAATAAAGTAAAAGTAAAAATTGCATTAGTTTGAAGTGCTTGCAGGGGTGTCTTGTTTCTTTGAATGTTTGTGCGCATGTTTGGCTGTTTTGTTGTTCAGTCAGAGTTAGGCCCAGGGATGAGACCAGCTTACATGGAGTTTGTTTTCACATCTAGCAGGAACTATTACTGCGCAGATTGCATTTAATGGAGCGAATTATAGTGTGCTTAGTGGAAGGCGGACTCAGACGTGACCTTAACGCTTATCGCCACGCTCTGATGCTAACTGCTATTATTAATCCATCGCTCTCCTCTCACTCAACCAACTTTTCTCTGTGTTTTCTGTGTCCCTGTCTGAGTTCTCTTTGGAATGGATTATTTAAAACTATTATTTAAAAAAAATATTAAAATGATTGAACATCTATCTAACTGCTTATCCTGACCAGGGTCCCCTGGAGTCTATTCCAGAAAGCACAGGGAACAAGGCAAGGGGGACACCCTGAATGGGATGCCAGTCCATCACAGGGCACGAGGCAGGGGGACACCCTGAATGAGATGCCAGTCCATCACAGGGCACGAGGCAGGGGGACACCCTGGATGGGATGCCAGTCCATCACAGGGCACGAGGCAG
>JABJVO010000091.1:98015-112884 GCA_026770805.1 Boulengeromyrus knoepffleri
GGAGTATAAAAAACAGACATATCTGTAGAGCAGGGAGTATACAAAACAGACATATCTGTAGAGCAGGGAGTATAAAAAACAGACATATCTGCAGTGTTTGATTTGTTCAGGTCCAAGTAGTTTCCTTCTTCTTCAATTCTTCCCTTGAATATGAAAGTAGGAGGCAAATAAACACAGGCATCCAAAGAATAATGAGTTTCAAAATAGTTTTGTTTTATACAGCATTACTAGACTCTATAATAATGCATAATGAAAGTCCTTTATCTAGGATAGTTTTTGTGCACTGTACTTCCTAGCTGAAAGGTGACCCTGAATTGTGATTTAAAATGTGCGAAAACATCTAGCAAAACCTTATTTTATCTTTAAATAGATAGAACGGGGAACTCCTGGATCAGAACACAATTTGCTATGAAATAATATCCAGGGGTCCTGTAACTCAGTGCTTGGGTCCCAGGTGGTTTCTGCTGAACCAGCATCCACCTGGCGTATCGCTGCCCGACACAAGATACCAGATGGGATCCGGCTCCGTGTAAGTCTGGCTGTGACCAGAAAAACTATGTTCAGCAGATTCTGTGCAAACCCCCCTCCCCCCCCTCCACCACCAACGCCTCTGCGTCGAATGACCAAAAGTCACAGATGACGCCCCAATTTCAACATTTGGGGTTTAAAAAAATTAGGCTGCCATCTGTCTCCCTGTCTAAAAATGACCCACATTCTATAATTCATCATATTGTTTTTCCAGTCATTCTTTTTTTTTGCATTTATAGATAAGGTACAAGTGTCTTACGTCAATGATGTTAGTCTACTTCTGTTTTAGATTTTTGTTTTTTGTAATAGAGGACAAAGTATTAAAGAATAGAGTTCAGTAGGTTGCATGGTAGGTTCAGTGGTTTATATTTAACACACGATTCGAGAGTTTATAGTCATATGCCCTGAGAACAATCAGTTACACTGTACAATGAATCTCTTAGTGTGCGTATACTTCTGGTCAACAGTAAACACAAATATGCGTTATTTAGGCAGAAGCTTTTATCCAAAGTGATGCGTTGTCTTTTTTTTCTTTTGAGAAAGCAGGGTCTGGCAGTCCCCAGGAGAAACTGGAGTCAAAGTCCTTGCTCAAGGGCCCTACAGTGAAATCACTCTGCTAACCAGGGGATTTGAGCCAACAACCTTTGCAATCACAGGCACAGAATCTTGACCTGCTGAGCCACAGACCTCCCCTATGATTGATACCAACATGAAGTATAATGGTTTCCAGCAGGCACAGGTCAGGAATGGAATTCTCCTTGTGTCCCTTAGTCTGTTGCATTTTCAATTTAATTTTCCCTTTGGTTCAGTCTTTCTGTCCGATCTGACCTCTTGTCTCGAATCGTATACATTCAGTGAACAGTTTCATTGCAAGGGTGGAGGGGGCATTTGGGGGAAGGGGGGGGGGTTCGTGTCGAAAACGTAAATTGATTTTGGGTGAACTGAAGTTGAAGTGCTGTTCCAGATTTTGAAGATGTGGGTAACTGGACGCAGTCATCACCTTTCCAGGAGCAGCTTACTGACGATAAGAACTGTTAGCGTCACTGAGAGCTAAATCACATTCCCAGAGTACAAGTCTGCACGACAACTGTGACCATAGATTTAGACCGTGATATAGATCAGAACCAGAATTTAAACAATAACTGCTGGTGTTCCAGCACCTAAAATTTTGGAAGGAATGGTGGAATTTTCCAGAAGGGCAGCTGTTTACAGTCTGTGAGCCAGTGATTCACGGATCAGGGCTAAGAGTGTTGGCCTGGGAAATGTTTTCCCAAAATCCATCTTTGCCTCGTTTTCGTTATCTGCTGATGACAGAAGCTGGTCAACAGAGAACATTTTTCCACGCCGAAGAATCCGCTGCTGTTCGCACCTTTGTTTCAGGACCTCTGGTTCATCTATTACTTCTTGCCTCAATCAACATCGTAGCACATAAAATGAATCCTTGTTCATCTGCCAATTTCTGTATTTATTATTGTTCTCTGCTGCTCCATTATTTATTACCATCATTGACAGTGTAAATATCAACTTATACCCAGCCCCCATCTTGCAATATCTTGTGTTTTTTGCTCATTTTTATAATAATTCCATGCCCTTGGTATGATAAGTTGATTTGACTTTACTTGACGCAACTTCATTTGATTTCATTAAACTTGACTCAGCTTGACTTGATTTCACTTGACTTGATTCCAATTCACTCAGTTTGACTTGATATCACTTGAATTGACTTGATTTCATTTGACCTGGTGTCATTTCACTTGACCTGATTTCCCTTCCATTCAGATTACTTCATTTAACTTGATTTCACTGCAGCTCACATTATTTAGCCTGACTAGATTTCAATTCACTTCACTTTATTCAACTTGACTTGACTTAACTTCTCTTCTTTGGGTTCCGTTAATGACATGAATGAAATGGATGAAAACAAGATGCTAACTGGATTTTTATCTACGTTGCCACAGCACACTGACCATCCTGCACATCTGCTCTGGACAATCTTGATTTCATTCAAAAAATCATTATAAATTCATTTATTCTGTGCAGCCTTGACTTAGATTGAATGCCAGCTCTGTACATACAGAGTTAGTCCTTTATACTGTCAAGAGACACAGTGCCACAAGGGCTAACGGACTGTCTGAATACACTATGCTGAAAGGTCAATAGTTGTGTCTGTATGGATGGGATGCCTGTCCATCACAGGGCATAAGGCAGGGAGACACCTTGATTGGGAAATAGAGAAAAACATGCAAACTCCATACACATGGAGTCAGGGGCAGGAATCGGACCTGAATTCCTGGAAGCATGAAGCTGCAGTGCTAGCCCCGTGTTAATGTTTTTTTCTAAGCATGAGTCATTTGGAGCTGTAGTTTCTCCCATGTTGATAGTACAACTGCTAGCCAGTGTTTATCCCCATAATCGGATCAGATATTCGAAATTACATTATGGATATCTAAAATGGTGGTATCCTTTTGGATATCTGAAATTAAAATTATGACTAGTAACAATTGAATTGTAGATATCTGAATTGGGAGTTTTTCCTAGTAATAATTCAATTGCAGATATCCAGAATGAACATTCTGGATATCTGAAATATAATTGCGGATATCTGAAGTTAAAAGCTCGATAGACATGAATGGCAAAAGTAACCTAATTTCTCCTAGGAAGAATGACGATGTGGATACGATGTGGATATCTGAAATGGCAATTGTGGATAGGAAGAATGTCATTCTGGATATCTGAAATGCTCTTTTTGACTAGGAAGAATTGAATTAGCGATATCTGCAATACATATCCAGTCTAGCGATTAAATGTTAAAACAGCTTGCCATACTCTGTGACTCTCTCCGCTCCCGCGATGCCTCGGTCCGCCCGACGCCACAATATTAATTTTCTGTAAGTTCAGTGTAGAGTGGACATGGTAACTTTAACGTGAGCAGTTTCTTAAGTAAAAGGTAGTGTTAGGCTTACAGAAAACCAAGTGTTTAAAAAAATCCGATATTCAAAATGGTTATTGAACAGGACTTTATAAATTAAAGTTACGAAATTGTTAATGTGGGTTTTAATGAATATTGTTTTTGTACCCTATGCCTGGCAGTATAACCTTATCCGTCTGTATTGCTCAAAGTGTTGCAATATGCTCGTAAGGTTAACATAATTTTCGGATTTTACTGACAGCCCTGACCAAGTACAGGTACAGGTTGATCAACCAATCAAGATTAATTTGATGGTACCCTGGACTGTGTTTAGTATTGGTTGATTTGAACATTGGTTTTGAAATTTAGCTTCATTTTCACAGAATTGTGATTTTTGTAGTTTTAAGTTCTTAAACTGATGAACAAGTCTGCAGTCTTTCTTAGTGTGGTCTGTATTTCAAAATGTCACATTATGTTACCGCTAAGACTTGTATTTCACTTTTAGACCACAGATGTTGCTGTACCCAGGAAAGAAAAAGCTCTGCAAGGACTGTCTCTCTATTTAGGAGGATATGAACCACCATCAAGAACATGTATTACCTTAAATAAGGAAATATATAATTCAGCCAAAACTTAAATATAAAATCTTTCATGATACACAGACATATGGTACTTTACAGTAGATTTTCCCATCTTGGGGTCCTACTTCCCCGTATCATTTCACGTATTCCCTCCCAGTCCAGCTCATGAAGAGCTTGATAATGACCTGGATCAGGTGTGTTGTGCATGGAAGTTATGGAAGTGGACCCCATAGACTAGATATCAGAACAGCTAATTTAGAACATTGTTCAAGGTGTAACTTTGAAGTGTAACAAATTGTATCGCCATGCTAATGTTGTTATGAAACTGGAGTATGTGACACAGTAATGACTTTTCACACTCAATGTGCATCTACTGTAATAACTGTCAGATTATTTCTGTTCGGTTTTCTGATTTGTCTGCTTTCCATTTTTTTAGGACACGGATTCCTTCGAAATGGAACATGAGGACGGAGATATAAAAAGTCTTGAGACACAATGTCAGCGCCAGACCAGCACCAGTGAATGTAGCTTTGTTGTTAGAAGGACAAGTCGTGATTGAAGAGCTTGCTGACCTTGTCGATGCATTCGCGATTCTTGTTGGACATCTCTACAGTCTAAACATTCAATCCCCCAAGGGACTGAAATATACCTTTGGAACAGTCCAGAAGGTGTTCTTGCATCTGGGAGACTCATACTCATATAGAGTGTTGTCACTGAAGAATATAATCCTGAAATGTGAAAGACTGTAAATGTGAAATTGTTTGTGGATGGGGTTTTTCCCCCGGAAGGGGTTTTCTCCTTGATAGATAATTTGTGCACTACTTTATAGTGATAATATTTTATTATTTATTTTAGTGTTGTTTCATCTGCACTGTTATAGTGTGAAGCTTTTTGTTTGCTTGCACGTGGGAGACTCAAACATACTATTGTCATTGAAAAACATTGTTTACTTGTAATTCTTGTTACTGTTTTGATAAGTCAAAGGCATGTACCACATTATGCTGTGGAGTTTTTTGTTTTTTGATTGTGAGACAACAATTTCTTCATGTTTCCATGCACTTATTTATAGTTTTTTAATAAGTGTTTTGTTCGGTTTAACAGTCATTCCACAAAGGTCGCAAACTTGATTTTTGTAAGGCCAATATTGACACATTTTTTGTGACATTACAACACTGGCATTAAAATGTGTTTTCAGTTGCAAAAAAAAAACTATGAATTCCTTGTTTTAGTAATAAAATTGGATTTTTGTCACACATATTAAAGTTTCTTAACTGATTGCATTGTCCCTTTTGTGTTTGCTTAATAATAATAAGCTTTTAATTCAGCCAATAAATCTATCATTTGCTGATATTAGTTATGTATTTCCAGCATAGTTTAGCTATCACAAATACACAAGATGTTGAGATAACTGGAATTTATATTGTAATTAAATGCTGTTAGCAATATTAGTTCATTTTATTTGGGCCAATTTGAATTTATTTGTTAGTCCAAAATTCCAGTATTTCTGTCTAATTAAGATAATGTGATTACAACTGAAACTTAAAAGTGCTGTTGTAATCAATTTTTAATTGGGAGGATGATTTTTACAGTTTCCGTTGTCGGTGGCATTTGCCCCAGGTAGGGTCTCCTAAGGCAAATTGGTCCTAGGAGAGAGACCAGACTAAGTGTCCTGCCCCGATCGTCCGCTCCTCTCGTGTGCCACGCCCCCTCATTAACCCCATGTGGATTCCCCGTGTTTACCAGCTGTTCCCGATCGTTATCATTTAGTCCGTGTTTCCGTTTGTTTCCCCAGTCCGGTCATTGTATTGTCAATGTGTTATTGCCTGCCTTTTGTTGAATTAAACCCCGTGTTCCCCTATTCACGGCTTCATTCGCTTGCTTCCGCGTCGCATCGTGACACTAAGTGCGATTCGGAAAATCCCCATGAGAAATTAAACACAGGACCATGTTACCCTGCCCGGATTGGGGAGGCCGGGCATAGCCTGCAGAAGTAACATGGGTCTGCCCTCCTGTGAGCCCACCACATGCAGGGAGAGCCGTGGGGGTCAGGTGCGATGGCGATCGGGTGGCAGTTGAAGGCAGGGGCCTCTGCAGATTGATCGCCGGCTACCAATACTGGCTTTAGGTACATGGAATGTAACCTCGATGGTGAGAAAGGAGCCTGAGCTGGTTTGGGAGTTAAAGAGATTCTGACTAGATATAGTCGGGCTTACCTCTACACACAGCTCAGACTCTGACATCAATCTCCTGTAGAGGGGTGGGACTCTGTTCCACTCTAGAGTTGTCCATGGTGAGAGGCACCAGGTAGGGGTAGGGCAATTTATCCCCCCCCAGTTCGGTGCCTGTGAGTTGGAATTTACCCCGGTGGATGAGAGGGTCGCATCCCTTTTGTGACGGACTCTGACAGTCGTTTGTGTGCCTGCGTTGAACGCCAGTTTGAAGTATTCGGCCAACTTGGGGCCCTTGGAGGGGGTGCTGGACGGCGCTCCTTCTGGGGACTCCATTATTCTGCTGGGGGGCTTAAATGCTCACGTGGGTAATGACAGTGAAATCTGATTGGGAGGAATGGCCTGCCTGATCATAATCCGAGTGGTGATCTGTTATTGGACTTCTGTGCTAAAGAACACCATGTTTGAGCATAAGGGTGTTCATAAGTGCACCTGACACCAGAGTACCCAAGGCTGCAGTTCGATGATCGATTTTTGTAATCATATCGTCGGATATGCGTCCATATGTTTTGGACACTCGAGTGAAGAGAGGAACTCAGCTGTCAACTGATCGCCACTTGGTGGTGAGTTGGATCTAATGGTGGGGGAAGATGCCGGATAGACCTGGCAGACCCAAATGCATAGTGGGGGGGTGCTGGGAGCATCTGGTGGAGGCCCCTGTCTGGGAGATCTTCAACTCGCACCTCCGGCAGAACTTCTCCTCTCTCCTGAGGGAGTCAGGGGACATTGAGCCTGAATGGGCCATGTTCCGGGATTCCATTGCTGAGGTGGCATTGTGGAGCTGTGGCTGTAAGGTAGTTAGTGCTATAGTCATGGCGGCAATCCCCAAACCCAGTGGTGGACACCAGTAGTAAAGGGAGTTGTCAGGCTGAAGAAGGAGGCCTTCAGGGCTTAGTTAGCTTGTGGGACTCCAGAAGCAGTGGACAGGTACCAGCAGGCCAAGCGGGAAGCAGTGAAGTGGTGGAAGGAATATTTTGGGGATTCCCTGAATCCCACTGATACGTCTCCCGCAGAGGAAGTACAGCTGGAAGACTCAGAGGAGAATTTGCCCATCTCTGGATCTGAGGTCACTGAAGTGGTCAAAGAACTGCTCAGTAGGGGTCCGGGGGTGGATGAGATTCGTCCTGAGTTCTTGAAAGCTCTTGATGTTGCTGGGCTGTCTTAGCTGACATGCCTCTGCAACATTGTGTGGACGTCAGGGACAGATTCCATCCTGGTTACGGAACACTGGACTATCTCTTCATGCTCACGAGGATACTGGAGGGTTCCTGGGAGTTTGCCCAACCAGTATACATGTGTTTCGTGGATTTCGACAAGCACACACCCATGTCCCTCGGGGGTCCTGTGGGGAGTGCGCCAGGGTTATGGGGCACAGGGTCTGTTGCTGCAGGCTAACAGATCCCTGTACAAATTTACAGAGAGTTTGGTTCATATTGCAAGCAATAAGTTGGACGCGTTCCTGGTGGGTGTTGGACTCCGCCAGGGCTGCCCTTTGTCACCGATTCTGTTCACAACTGTTATGGACAGAATTTCTAGGTATAGCCAAGGGGTGGAGGGGGTCCGGTTCGGGGGCCTCAGGATCGTGTCTTTGCTTTTTGCAGATGATGTGGTCCTGTTGGTATCGTTG
Source organism: Boulengeromyrus knoepffleri (assembly GCA_026770805.1). Taxonomy (NCBI): domain Eukaryota; kingdom Metazoa; phylum Chordata; class Actinopteri; order Osteoglossiformes; family Mormyridae; genus Boulengeromyrus; species Boulengeromyrus knoepffleri. The sequence continues at coordinate 105,888 of JABJVO010000091.1, forward strand.
GGCTGTGACCTTCAGCATGCACTGGGGCGGTTTGCAGCCAAGTGTGAGGCGGCTTGGATGAGCATCAGCATCTCCAAGTCTGAGGCCATGGTTCTCGACTTTAAAAGGGTGGATTGCCTGGTCCTGGTGGGGGAAGAGGTACTGCCTTCTGCAGAAGAGTTTAAGCACCTCGAGGTCTTGTTCACAAGTGAGAGAAAAAGGGAGCGTGAGATCGACAGACAGATTGGTGCAACATTGGCAATAATGTGGACATTGTACTGTTCTGTTTTGTTTAAGAGAGAACTTAACCAGAAGGCAAAGCTCTCAATTTACCGGTTGATCTACGTTCCTACCCTCATCTTTGGTCATGAGCTCTGGGTAGTAACCGAAAGACAGATAGAGGATACAAGTGGGCAAAATGAGTTTCCTCCACAGGGTGGCTGGGCTCAGCCTTAGAGATAGGCTGAGGAGCTTGGACATTTGGGAAGGGCTGAAAGTACTGCTCCTCCACATCGAAAAGAGCCAGTTGAGGTGGTTCGGGCATCTATCTTGGATGCCTCCTGGACGCCTCCCTGGGGAGGTGCTTCAGGCATGTCCAACCAGAAGGAGGCCTCAGGGCAGACCCAGGACACGCTGGAGAGATTGTATCTCTCGGCTGGCCTGGGAACACCTTGCTATTCCCCTGGTGGAGCTGGAGAAGGTGGTTGATAAGAGGGAGGTCTGGGCATCCCTGCTTACACTACTGCCCCCGCGACACGATCCCAGATAAGCAGCGGAAAATGGATGGATGGATGGATAATTAGCTATTACCAGCTTTTGGGTATCTATTATGCAACCTAAAGTTAATGCAATCAATAATTATTGTTAAAACTTGGTTGAAGTCATATATGCTTTTTTGAAGCAAGTTTAAACATCAAGCCCTGCATTTCAAAAACATCAGTGTCCTTTTCAATATCCAAAATCCACCGATTAAAACAGAAAACCATAGAAATTCCACTGATGTTTTTTTTTTTTCTTTTCACTCTAAGACCACTTAGGAGCATTTTAGCTGGTAAAAGGTGCCACTTTCTGAGGTAAATGAGGTGGGGATAAAATGGGCGAGGTTCGATGATGCTGATTACAGTCAGTTCCCAGCAGAGAGCGGTTACACCGAACAAGCGAGACAGCAGGAAGTAAGTGTATTTAATCGACAAGGAAGAGTTTCCCTGCAGAGACATCTGGCTTTTCTCAGAAGTCCTGGTACTCATGCAGGATTCAGCGGCTTTATACACAGAGAATGAGTAGACGCCCTGCTCAAGGTCGTTTGGAGAGCTAATGGGTTTTATTGTGTATGTTAAGGGCTGTTGGCGAACAGCGTCTACCTGGCCAAAGTCACGAAGCGTGATGCAGAGTACGTGAGAACTTGGCAGGCTGAAGAGACCATCGATGTGAGAAGGGGTACAGAGAGTGCGTCACAACTGCTGACCGAGTCCTGATCCATAGGAAAGTGGACATTCGAAATGGCCGTAAGTGCTGAATATTAAAATATAGGTTGTCACATAGGACGTCCCCTGTGTTTGCATCACGCCCTGTTCTGCTAGTCATAAATGTTTTTTTTTTTGTTCGTTTTCAGTGATTCAGTGTTACAGAGTACATTTTTTTAGCAGATGCTTGTATTCAAATGGTCTTTTTTTTGAGAAACCAGAGTCAGACAGTCCCTTGAGCAATTGGGGGGTTAAGAACCGTGCCAACAGTGAAATCACTCTGCTGACCCAGGGATTTGAACCACTGACCTTCTGAACACAGGCGATGTGTCCTAACCCACTGAGGCACACATCGCCCCCAGCTGACTTTTTCCTGAAGCATCAGACAATGTGAATTACTGTAAATAATTACCTCTTTTCGATACTTTTGAATTATTACCCTTGGGGGGAGTGCAGGTTGAGGGGATCTAAGAGTGGAAGGAGGACATGTGGGGACTGCAGCTTCCTCGGCCTCCTGGTCATAATCATTACATAAGAATGAGTTTTCTTTCCTCACAGCCAAAGTAAACACACCTCGACTCAGACACCCAATCCAGCTAACATCTGTGGCTCATCCATTACCCATCACCCTCTGGAGTTTCCGATACGTTCATCCATGGCCAAATGGCTGTCTCTACTTTTCCATAAAATAAACAATGACTGTGTGTATCCCACATGGGGGGTATGTGTGGCTCAGCAGTGGCCTCTACAGGGATAATTATATGATTCATTGTGGTGGGAGACATAAGAGGGGCCAACCTTATCATTAGCCAATGATATGTTTTGAATCGGTGAGTGACAGGGGAGAGGCACTTCGGGAACCAATTAGCTTTCAGCTGGGGCCAGTGCCACTTTTGCACCACCCCTTTATAGGCCACCTTCCTGAGCCTCTGTGCGCCTTAAAGGAATCCAGTTCTGCTTCCATGCTCAAGAGAGTAGCCATATCTCACTTGGGCCCTTGGGCAAGGCCCCTAACCCCCTGAAAAATGGTCCTGGCCTGTTGGATGAATGGCTGATGGGATATATGAAGAACAAAAGCAATCCAAGAAGAACAAAAGTATTGGGACATAATCATTGAATTCAGGTGTTTCACTCAAACCCATTTCCACAGGTGTATAATCAAGGTGTATAAATCAAGCACCTAGCTATGCAGTCAAGTTTACAAACATTTATGAAGAACTGTCATAGCATGCCACCTTTTAAATAAGCAATTTCTTGCAATTTGTTTTCTGCTAGATATTCCATAGTTGACTGTAAGTGGTATTATTGTAAATTGGAAGCATTTAGGAACAACGGAAACCACATAAAGTAACAGAGTGGGGTCACCGAGTGCTCTAAGTTCGAAGAAGCAGCTTTCTGTTGCATCAGTAAATAAATCTAACTCTGTCAGCATGTATTAAAAACCATAAGCCATAAAATGAAAAAACAAATGGAGAAAATCTATGAGCATTTTAGTAGAAATCGAACAATTTATTGATATATATTATCTTTTTGTCTAAATATTAACTTTGTTCAGAATCTGCTGTTTCCAATTTATGTATACCTTTTTTACCTTTTTGAATTTGAAAACATTTGGACAAAAGGCAAACAGGAAGTCCGAAGTTTTAGTTTTTTGGTTCAAATCCCATGTGGGATGCTGAATGTATGGCTGAGGAATGAATCTGCCTCCATCCATTGTTAGCTGGAGAGAAAATTCCAAAAATCACTAATTGCACAAAAATGTTCTCAAAAACATATCCCAGGAATTTGCTCTTCGATATAATAAGCCTATAAATTTGATTTTCAATATGATAAGCCTATAGAACTGTAACAGGTTAATTTCTTACAGGAAATATGGCCACAGTAGCGGGAAATATGGGTAGTAGAGATGGATAGTGGGTGTTGCCTCGGTGTTCTCAGAATCCTGATAATGAGTCAGACACATTGTGGTAAAATCCAGCCTCCTCATTCAAACCCTCTCATCAGTAGAAGAGCTGGACCCCATCTGAAGGTGAAGAGCATCTCTTAACCATGTATAAGAACCGTGAAGGGGTACTCTGGCCAGAAAGTGACACTCCAACTCCTCTGTTGGCTACTAAATCTTTTGTGATTGAATACAGATTTTTGTTTGGGTTGTTGCAATCATGTGACATCTTATATTTTTGTGACTTGTATGACAATAGATTTATTGGATTTTTTTTTCGTAATACATCCATCTGTTTTGTGTAGCCACTTACCCAGTGCCTGGTCATACTGAATCAGGAGTAGATCCCAGAATGCACAGAGTCGCGGGACAACCTGGACAGGATGTCTGGCTATCACAGGGCACATCTTCATCTTCACACACTCTGGGCAGCTTGAATACACTAATCTGCATCAGTAACCCCATGAAGATAAGGAGAATGTACAAGCCCTCAGTCAGATGTAGGAATCCAACCCACAAATCTGGATGTGTGCAATTACAGCCCTATCCTCCTAGTTACCAGAATGCTTTCCCAGATCTCGCCAAAGATTCCCATAGATTGCCGGGGGAAGGTTTAAAAAAGGAACAGGTACTGAATGTGATCAGATCCAGTGATCTGAAGTGGCAGAAGGATGTGTCATGATCGAATTTCAGGGAGGCCTGATCTCCCAGGCCACTGGACCTACTGATGATCATTTGTGGGACCTGTCAAAGGTCAGACTTTCTATACCATATATGGGCAAATCATAAATCCTCTGCCAAAGGCAACAGATGCAGGCGAGTCTGTGTTTAGTTGGCCCCGCCCACATACAGGAAAAAACACAATAGCCATTATGCATGAGTCCATAAATGAATGCCCAAAGATTAAAGTATTTCTACTGCTGAGGACATTTACCCAGCAACATTTGCTCCTCGACTGTGCTGCCCGTTTAGCCTCCTCAATAGTGACGCACTTTCCAGAAAATGAGGGTGACCCTTTGACAGGAAAGAGAAATTGGATCTCAGCGCAGTCTTAAGGGGAGAGCCAAGCAACGTTGTCTTACCCAGTGAAATTCACCTTTGTGCTTTTCAAACCACCTCTAAGTAAGGATTTTGATTCCTTCCACATCTTCATTGCCAAGACAAGTGACTTCAGGGATGATGTCTTTACTGTGTTGGGCTGAGGTCTTCATAATGTTGTTCACTATGTCCATGAAATGTCATAAATCTGATCCTTCACCTAGTTATGAAAGCCTTTACTCATTTTTCAGCTATTCTTTAAGACTGAGATACATATTAGGCGATATAACATATTACATGTATTACATACATATTAATAAGTCAAAATGACAATAATATCAGCAATGGTTGCAATGATCACTTGCAACATTTTACATTTCGTTCACAGACACTTTTATCCAAACTATACAATTCTATTCTATTTTATTTGTATAGCGCATTTTCACAACATTACATTGTCTCAAAGTAGTTTACAACATCCCCACCCAAAGCCCCCAGTGATCAGGTCAATGTGCAGTGATGTACACCTTTTTTTTGCTTTTGAGAAAGCAATATCCGTCAGTCCCTGGAGCCACTGAGCATTTGAAATTACTCTGTTGACCCAGGAACTTAAACCAGCAACCTTCCAGTCACAGACACAGCATCCTAACTTGCTGACAGTTTTCAGGTTTGGAAACTAAGTCACCAAATAATTTAGAAAGTACTCTTCACAGAAAATCAGAAACATTTTCCTCAATAGAGTGTATGTTTATCATTTTTTCCTGGGCTTTTAACCTCCAGCCCAAGAGCTACAGAGTCTCCACACAATGCACTACCTCTGTGTGAGAATAAACACCACAAGGGATTCAATTGCATAATTGCTGCGTTTTAGCATTCTGCGGTGAGTTCTTCTCTCCTAGCGCTTGATTCGAGCTCCCGGTGGCAAACCAACCATATGTTCATTTCATCGCTTATAAAGCAAGGTTAATGTCCGCACACTCAATATGCGACCCTTAGTGAAGCTGGACGGGTAATTGTGCTTAATGTGAGCAGAGAATGAAACTCAGACACATGATGAATGCAAAAGTACCCAAACCACATGGCGTCTTCCCGTTTAATGGGTCTCGCCCGTCCTGATATGGCGTATTCTACGTTCAATGTCCCCCTGGTACCATTACGGTAACGCGCTTACAGCAAATTTATTTATAACTGAGCACTAAGGAAATCGAATCACAGGATGCCAAGCTGCCCATGGCATGTGATTCACCGATCCAGGGCTTCTTCAGGGCTACATATCTATGTTTTTTTTTGGGGGGGGGGGGGTCGGGGGGCATAGTTGATTCTAGCCCTTATTTAGGGGGACTTCGACCACCCTACTTTTGGCCGCAGTCCCCCTGAAGAATTATTATTCCATCCAATCCAAATGTCCAATCCATTTAGTTATTTCATCCTTTATTTCTTTGACACCCCCAAGGGTCATAGCCTAAAATCACTCCTGGGGGGGAGGGGGTTACAATCAAGTGATATATGCAATAAAGAGCCAGATCAATAAGAAGAGAGCACATTTCTACCAGTCATGACCTCCTGTTGAGGGAGAAGCCGTAAGCCTTTTATATTTCCCTTGGTTCACAATATAGAATAATTACAATTATACGTAAAACCCATTGCTAAGCAACATATGCCATTGTGTCATAACTGGTAATGATTATGTCATAATTGGTAATCAACATGAGTGAAACCACTTATGAGTGTCACTGTGTGGTAATAATCACAGACATACATAAACACCCATTGATAATTGCTATGAATATGTAATTGGGACTCGGAGATCTCTATGAAGAATGTAAAATAGCACTGTTCTGCCGATGGTGGGGTTAAATCAGCTGGGGTATTCCGACTGTCCTGAAGAAGTCGGATTGCAAGAGTGAGGCACGAGCTTCTTCATAGAGGCACAAATCCCAGCACAAATGGGGGTGTACCGTCTTTGATGGTCAAGGGGTCAGGGCAGTGAGATTTTATAGTGTGCGAGGGGGGCTATTTTCAGTTATGGGACCATTTTCAGTGGATCGCGAAGGGTGTGGATAAAATACAATATTTTCTTGCCAGCCCCCTCCCCATAATAAATTTGGTTCAAAAGTTTAAAAATTTTGGCCGTGACTTAATAATCAAGGAAGAATGGGGTTCTGAGGCTAAACCAGCTCAGAGCCACTGACCTACTGTATTTATAACTCAGTCAGGGGCTGGAGTCTCCATCCCGGCTCTACATGTCTGGGGTTTGCATGTTCCCCATGACATTTTGGGGTTTAAAAACATGCTAAAGCATGCTACGGTGAATTGGAGTTGCCAAATTGTCTGTAGAGTGATACCTCAGTTCTCGAACTCATTAGAAATCGAATTTATTAAAATTACCTAGGACTCGATCTGAATCTCAGAAGTCAAACCGTGAACGCCGACCTAAGATAACTTATACACACGGGGAAATGAGTCATGCGGTACATCTCTCAGCGGAAACAAAGGGAAACGCTTCAGTCTCAGCCTCGCATTTGCTGTGATAGCATCGTGCATGTTTACACTAGCTGAATACATATATTTAGAC
>JABJVO010000091.1:112984-139797 GCA_026770805.1 Boulengeromyrus knoepffleri
GCAGGCAAAACGCAGACGGACAATACAATGACCGGACTGGGGAAACAAACTGAAACGCGGACAAAATACAGAGGACTTATGACAACAACCAGAAACAGCTGATCACACGAGGATTCCAAACGGGGATAACGAGGGGGCGTGGCACACGGAAGGAGCAGATGATCTAGGCAGGACACATTGTTTGGAAACATTTATTTTCTTACTTTACAAATTACTGTTTTGATAAATGTCCTTAGATGTGTTTAGTACAGTATTTGCTCTTCTTGTTTTATCCGGTTCATTTTGTGTTTAAATGCTAAAAAAACATATTTAGGTGTACTTTTTTGGGGCCGGGAACCAATTAATTGGTTTTCCATTATTTCTTATGGGGAGAATTCGATCAGAACCCGAACTTTTTAGGATTCGATCCGGAGTGTAGCCAGGGCTTTTTCATATGAGGCTTCTGGAGAGTTTATTTGAATTAAATTGCTTCATCCACTACCAAGAGGGTGGAGATGGAAGTCAGTGCAGCTCTGATGCTACTCTGTCACCATCCTGAACCTCCACTGGGTCATTTCCAACCAGAAAATGAAAAACAGCCATACCTGGGGAACCATGAAATGAATCACTGTACAAGGTGCTCATTAAGTGGTGTGCAGTCTCAGTGATTTGGATTTATTAAGAATGATGACTTAGTTACGCAATCATGGGTATGAACATGAAGGTACAAAGTGCTGTCATGTTCTCTGGTGTTCTGACTTTAGCTGATCTCAAATTGGAACCTTAAATAGATGAATCCTCAGGGGTGGAGGAGGGGTTCTCCGGGCAGGGGCTGTGACAGGAGGGCAGGGGCGTCTCAATTAAATTAGCCGACCTGGGATGGAGGTTCTCAGTAAACACTTGCATGGTCGTCTGTTATCAAAAGGGGCACTTGGTAAAATTTGCTGTCCATGGTGGGTGGGGGGGGGGGATTGAGGTTGAGGGAGAATGGGGTCCCTTGGTAAATTCTCCAGTCATCCCCCCCCCCATCCCCACTTCCTCTCCTACTGTGAATCATGCAACGCTCCTCCACCAAAAGCATGCTGATCAGTGCTCATCCCATGCAGTCTTGGTGAGACGCTGTTTTTTTTCAAGGCTTCAGAAGGTCTTCAGAAAGGAACCCAGCAAATTAGGTTGGAACAAAACTGCCTGTCGGAATACATAGGCAATTATATTCCTGTAGCTATAGAACAGTCGATGCGGCATCACTTTTCCCTTAATGTACGCTTTGAATACACAGCTGCTGACAGACTGCGGCAGCCGTCCATGGCCAGGATGGTAACAGCAAGATAAAGGTGCACATTCTGTAAAATGAATATGTTATAGATGGACTTTCTCATAACTATAACACCACTGACAGACCATACAACACTTCTGACAGACCATATAACACCACTGACACACCATATCATATGGTGTATCAGAGGTGTTATATGGTCTGTCAGAGGTGTTATATGGTGTGTCAGAGGTGTTATATGGTGTGTCAGTGGTGTTATATGGTCTGTCAGTGGTGTTATATGGTGTGTCAGAGGTGTTATATAGTCTGTCAGTGGTGTTATATGGTCTGTCAGAGGTGTTATATGGTGTGTCAGTGATGTTATATGGTCTGTCAGAGATGTTATATGGTGTGTCAGAGGTGTTATATGGTCTGTCAGAGGTGTTATATGGTCTGTCAGTGGTCTTATATGGTGTGTATTGATTAGCCAATCTGGGTTTTCTAATGGTCAAACCAACAATTCATTTGTATATTGGATGGTTGCTGCAAATACCAGTGTGACTTTAAGAATTTTTTTAAATGGCTAAGCTGGCACGCTTTGACAGACATAATATCATTTTTGATCGGTTTTATTTCAAAGTGACGATCATATAAATATGATTTTTTTTTTCTACTTAAGACTTTTGCACAGAACTGTATTTTTATATATATCAGGAAAGTGAGGGAAGGGGTACACATCACCTGCAGCATTCCTGTGTGTCACATCTCTCTGCATGCTACCTTTGGTTTACACACCCTTCGTATTTGTCCAATTTCTTTTCCTTCCCAGTTTAGCAAGCTACACCGTCATGACTATTCCTGGGATATATGTAGGAGATTTACAAAAGCATGTATGTTTGATCAAACTTGTGAGACTTTCAGTCTAGGGCCTCAATGTACTGTTATTTTATATGAGGTGGACAACATTATGCAGATGAAGGTTATGATTTCTGAGGTTCTTTAACTACCCACTTGCTCTTACCTGGTCCTGTTGTCCATTTTTTAAAAATATCTGCCATTATACTCTGTAGTTCATGGTCACTTGTCCTGATGAGCACAGATCCGCACGGCATTATGGGCCGTTCGGATGAGAAGCTCTTCACACCGTCACAGCTCCTATCTGTTCAGCTGTGGCTGTTTGCAGGAAGGAGATGCAGTTTCTACAATCGGGTGATGGACCTGTCAGTCACATTCAGATGCCGCAGGTTTTCCTCAGATTTTTCCCCCTAACAAAGAGGTGAATCATGGAGACCTGAGTCAGTCTCCAAAAGGAAGCCTTTCAGTTCCATCCAGACAGCGATGTAGCTATGTGTATATATATATATATCTGTATGTATAGATAGATAGATAGATAGATAGATAGACGGGCAGACAGATGCTTTACTATTCAAATGCTTTACTAAGGAAACTGCAAAATTAAACTTCAAGACATCTTCACCTTACAAATCTGTGCAAAACTGAGCATTATAAAATGTAAATAAGTCATAACCAGCATTACAGCAGCACATACAGCCATTTTATGCATGTATATATTATTATTTGTTTTTTGTTTTTCTCCATGAGGTTTAAATTTTCTTGGTCAATCTCATCTGCATTACAGGAATAACCAGCACATGTGACGCCACAGGGCCGTTCTGCAAACCAAATGCATGAGTCGACCATTTCGAATCCACACACAACACATAAAAAACACAAGTACGCAGATATTAGAGATCCTGAAACTGTGTAACTATTATACAAAACAACCACTACTTAACTCCAGTCTGCTATTTCATCTGCATCCGATCCTAACCTCTAGCCAGAAAATAGTTTTTTAGTTGTGTTCAAAATACGTGACATGGAAAACGGGTTTATTGGAATTCTAGCAAATGCTGAAGGACAGTGTCATTTGTGCAAGAAAAACTACAAACTGAGTTGGTCTGCCATCTGTGCTCACATTAAGCAAAGTACATAATGCAGCTTCACAGTATGTCTGTGCTAGCACATAGATTACACAGCTACCAGGCAGGCATGTGTGATATATTTAGACAGTTTTAGTTTCAGCATATGTGTTTGGGGCAACAATACAGAAACAATTCAGTTGCCTTCTTATAGTTGTAGTCGCCCATTTGTTTGGTTAGCAATTGTAAACAGCTGAAGATAGCTAAGCATGTTTACTGTGGCTGAGATGTAAGTCGTAAATATCACGACGTGACAACCTGTAGAAGACAGGAACGATGAGGGATGGGGGAGGGGAATTAAGTGATGTGATCTGATGAAGGAAGCTCGCTCGCTGGCCAGGCTACCCTGCCTGCAAGTTTACCACAATAACATACCAATGTAGATGTGTTATTGGCTGACTGAATAATTAATTTATACGTTACATTTTTGCAAAATATTGGGTAGGCGCTTGCCTATCTAAATCGATTGACGCAACCCCAAAGCCACGCCATTACATGTTTCGTTGCTAGGAGACACTGGATCTCCCAAACATATTCCAATTTTTCCGTCAGTCCTTAAATCAATCCAGTCAATGCAATTATTGGACATCAATAGACCTAACAGCTTAGGGTAAGACATGGCATCCCTGGCACTAGAGGAGTGATCATCCATTGCAATACCGATGCGGTATTCCAGATCATGTTCAGTGGGTTGTTTTTAAAATATCACATCGTGCATCAAGAATCGCTTCAAAATGTGCTGCATGGAAACGTCAACAAAATTTTGCTTGATTTGCAGACTCTTGGACAAACCAAGCATACATTTTTGTATTGAAATGGATGCCTGTATTGAAGTTAATATGACTGTATGAGGACATATTTTAAGCACTAAATGAGGACTGCTAATAGCTAACAGTACACTATTCCTCGCATTCATTTAACATTATCCTGATCAATGCGTTATGCAAATACAGTTACTGACAGAGGTGATTCTAGGGACCAGGGAAAACATAAAGACTCCCTCCAACTCACCATCCTCCAACATGGCAGAATTTATCACCATTATTTTAGCGTTAAGTCTAAATTAATAATATCAACAAAGATAATTTAATTAACACAAGTCCTTTATTTTCACTTTTGTGAAATACAGAATACATGAATAAAGCACATATGTCGTTGCAATGTGCTACATAATTGACCGCCCTCAGGGGCCCCCTTCCCAGCTTGGGGCCCCAGATAACTGCCTGCCTTGCCTATCACTACACCTCTGCTTACTGATGCAATTCTTCTTATTTTGATTGTCATGTTTTACTGTTTTATTTTATTTTAATCTTATTTCTATATTGTTAAAACTCTTTTTTCACTATTTGTCTTTGTATTACATATTGTTCTTTTGAATACAATCCAGGAAGCAGGTGTAAAAGGCATTTCACTACACACTTGTATGTTGTATGCTTGTTAATATGATAAATATGGATGTAGGGCATGATTCTAGGGTACCTATGCAACGCTGCATCAAGTTCAAAGGAGGGAATAAGAAAACAGTATGACATGAAATACACAGGACCAATGGCATTCACATGTCTCGGCAGGAAAAAAGATTTAGTTCCAAATATCATTTTAGAAGGAAAAAAACTTGAATTTTTCATGTGGCTGGTGAAAAAAACCTCCTTTCACTGTGCATATATGTATGCAATGCATTAATAAACACTAGAATTTGCTTCTTTCTCCACCAGTCAAACCACCCTGGAGCAAAAGATCTTCACAGTTAAAGTGGTAATTCTCAGAGTGCCTCACATACACGCATTACGGTAATGCAGTCACTCCTGAGGCAGAAAAAGCCGTAAATCCACTAACCCTGGTGAAGCTGCTGATGCTGCTGCAAAGAAACAATATGGACACAAAGAAAAGGTGTTTTGTTAGATTTTATACTCAGACCTTTCCTACAATTTTGCTTTAGCTTCCAGATGTTTTTCTTTAAATTTGCTTTTACGCACACTGCATACATCTGTTTAGCAGACACTTTTATACAAAAGAACATTCAGTTGAAGAAACAGGGTCAGCCAGTTCCTGGAGCAATTGGGGATTAAGGGCTTTGCACAAGGGACCAAATGCTGAAATTAATCTGCTAGCTACTTCTGATCACAAACTCAACATCCTAACCCAACAAGCCAAACACTGCTTGTCAATATATATAACAATAAGAGCCATTTAGTGTGTGCTAGATAATATCGTGAGAGTAAAAACCATCAATTTAATCCATAGTACAGATATTGTATCTCAACCTTACCTAGTGTAGGCATCAAACCCAAATCTCATATACAGGTTACAATACTGTACTAGTGATCTTGTAACTAGGAAACTGAAATGGACACATTTTTAACTTTCATTCCTGTAATATTAATTGTATAGTGTTTGTGACAGACACATTTATTAACAAGCATGAACTGGTCAACGCAACTTGATTTTTGTTGTACTGGACACTTAAAATGTATCCAGTTCCATTTCACGCAGCTTTTCAATGTGAAATTAAAGTATAGATGCAGAATATATACAATCACAAATTATAACCGATTTAGAGTCACCAGTTCACCTAACGAGAGATTTCTGGGCAGCAAGAAAGAAACTGTATTTGAAGGAAAGCTATACATACACAGAAAAACATGCAAACTCTATACACACACACTGACCTGTACTCATATCTTTGTGGGGACTGTCCATTTATTTCAGTGAGAAAAACTAAAGTCCGAAAATGACGACCGTAACCCCTACCCAGCCCTAACCTTAGCCATAAGTAACGAAACAAAATGCAAGATATTTGGCATTTTAAGTTTTTTTATTACAGTCATGAATTTTTATCAAATTTAGTTTATCCTTATGGGGAAAAATGATCCCCACAATGTCAAAATAACAGGTTTTCACACATTATGGGGACATTTTGTAAGGTATACCTGGACCACACAAACACACACACAAACACACATACACACTAATTATTAGTACTTAAATTATAATTAATTATTATGTTTTTACAGTTGATACGCATGGAAATCTAGATTATGGGGTAACATGAATAGCATGTGCGAATTTTCGGCATTAGCATTAACGACAAATCTTTACACTGATCAATTCATAGCTAATGTGCTGATGTAATTACAAGTAGGTTAACAGCAGAAAGCCATTTGATTAGTGACACAGTCTGTCATCTGGCCTTTAGGGGGTGAAATAGAGGATTCAGTCTGGGCTTCTGACCAGAAGCTTGTTGACAAACGTGGGGTCTGGTTTATGGGCCCTGGCCCCCTAATATGACAGATCTTCTGGATTGGCTCTCTGTCCCTTCAAAGCCCTCCTGATTATGATGTTTCTGGCCCATGTGCTTTGTGCCAATCATAGGAAACACCTTTGATTAGGACTATGTCCTCCTAGGGGAACCCGTAGATTAATAACCCCCACAACACGCACAAATGGGGGGAGGATCTCACGGGGTTGTGGTGATGCCAGACTTCCACACCTGGATCTTGAAGCCCAAAGCAGGAATTAAATCCCAACTCCAATGAAGGAGTGACCTTGATAGACATGTCATATTTCCCCAGAGGCATTAAACCAAAAGCTCACGTTAATTTTATTGAAGTTCTTCAACTGAAGTTCTTCAATTGATTTGCTTGGACCGAGGCAGCAGAGGTCAGCTGACAGGTTTAATTCATGCCTGGGATTATGTGGGTCTCGGTTTCCAATCCACAGAAATGCTTTTCACATGAGCTGTCCGCCCTGACCTTTCCTCTTAGTGATTACATGATGTCCATCGGTTTTTGCCGGTGTCCTAGGCTGAACTTGTGCTAGTTTAGAAATTAATTATAAGCGAACAGATGACAGAAACTGCTGCTTCAATTTCCATCATTATTTTCCAGATAATTTCTCAGCCAGCTTTTGAATTAATTACATGGACATTAAAACTGCATTCTTGATATTTCCCATAAAACATTTAGTTTTTCTCATTACTTTGGCACATTTCATGAAACATACTTAACGTTCTCTAGACCAGCGGTGGCCAATCTTATCTGCAAAGTGTGTGCAGGTTTTTGGGATAACCTGTAGGTCAGCTGTTCAAACCCAGGTGTGAGGACTCTTCAGCCAATCAGTCCTCTAATTAGTAATCTAATTAGGGAGTTGCAGTGAAAACCCGCACACACACCGGCCCTTTGTGGATAAGATTGGCCACCACTGCTCTAGACTATAAGAGCATTTCTCCAAACAGTCCATGCATATAGCAGAACACTATTGTTTAGCTACAAAAGCCTGTAATTCACCCAAAACAATTAATTCATGTCTCAAAAGCAAATAATTCCACCAATGAATTAGTCAGTGCCACCAAAATGAAAAGTACAATCAGCATCATTTTAACCCTGAGAATCAAAATGCTTAGATATACTGTCAGTATGTCAGTGTAAGTCTGCTCTTGAGCTCCACAATGCTGAATGACAGTCAGTTCTCACTTTCTCATTGTCACTGACTGATCATTTTTCTTTAGCTGTTTAACTGTTACTTATTCATGTCAGAGACACCAGAAACACAATGCCAAATCACTGCAATTTTTAAACATATTTTTTAATCATTTTGAAAGCTTAGTTAACTGCTTTGCATGTGGTGACAATGATCACGTGCATATATATTTTTGAGTGTGAAATTATTACAATGGAAAACTACATCATATATTTTGACCAACAAGACTAAAGCAACTGAAAATTGTGCCAAATGATGACAGTAGTACAAAAGCATTTGCATATCTGTACCAAAACATTTGGGAATTTGTGTGGAGCAATAAGAAATGACATTCTGCTGTGCAGAAGTGACATTATGGTGTGGGGATTATACTTGTTGTTTTGCAAATGTTAATTGTCATTTGAGAAATGCTCCAAAGCAATTAAGAAAAACTGTGAAAATTGTTTCCGAACAATACAACCAGAACTCAGTCCTACAACTATGGAATAGTGAGCCCTCACTGATACTCCCACTGTCAGCAGAGATGTTATTCGTTTTGTGTTTCTTCGGGGGCATGAAATCATGTTGCTCATATCATTGGACAGTAGGGGGCAGTGTGACGGGCATCTTTTGTATTAATATTATTTAGGTGTTATTGTCTGGGTAACCATATAGATAGCATTGCCCCACAATGTTCTGTACTCTGAATAGAACACTTTTATTGTCTTTGTACAGCTGTCATTTTATTGTCTTTGAACGCAACTTAACCTGTGAATAATTCTTTATGATCGCCTATTACACACACATATATGAGCGAGAGTGAGGCTTGGTGATCGTCCATTTATTCAGTGCCCCTGGAGCAATTTTAGTGGTTAAGGGATTCAAACAAGCAACCTTCTCTTCACAGGCACAGAGAGCTAATCCACAGGGCTCTGGGTTTTCAGGTGTCCCCGGCACAGTCTATCTCATATTACTTCAGGTTTATGCTCAGTTAATTAATTGAAATATTATTTTATAAAATTCCAGATCCGTTCCATAAACTGAACCCCACTTGTTGGTTGCCTAATGTACACTATTAGATGAGAAATTCCAGATTCCATAGAGGATGAAGGCCAACCACAAAAGATTATGCCCACTGGCTGTGCTGCACGAACCACGACCAGCAGAATCCAGAGTAGTGTGACGACTCCAAGCAGTTCAGGGGGATCTGGCCATTCTGACAGGGAACAAAAGCCGATACTGCAATCTGCTTCCCTTGCTGCTTGTATCATCTAGAGAAGTTTCCTTGGCTACAGCTATAGTCACATGCTCTTCATGAGAGGACAACAAATGAAAAAGGGTTCAGATTCCAGCCAATCAGACATGGAATAGTAAAGCATGTGACTGAGGACAAAAAAAATTAAAAAATAAATCCCTCAGGCAACTGCCTGCCACACAAAATCACGAATGCTTTACATCTGACCGCTAACCTACACAATATAGAATTTCCAAAATAATAAAATGTTCAGAGGTCTAGGCTTTCAGTCCGTTGTCTTAGGAGACAGACTGTCATCAATTAATTTTATTCACAAGATGCTTTAGAACATGAATAAAATGCAGTTGAAATCACCTTAAATTAGGTATATAAGGTAATATGTCTGCTGTTGTCACCATATTGGTTTCTCAAAGCACAGCATGAATCAGACCATCTGTCTGTGGGTTTACAATGTTACAGGACAACATGAAGTAAACATTTTCCTAAACATCATTAAATTTATTATTCCATTTATCGTTTTATGCTCTTGAGACCCATCCCTGTTGTCTGTGCACTGAGCAGCAGATATAAGAACATTTCAAACAAGGATTTCTGATTGCTGTCCCAGTTCTTTGGCATTCATTTTATCTCTGTGCACAGAAAAGAATGCATATATAAAACAATGTTTAAAACATGAAAATACCACCAGAATTGCGGAATTATTTGAATTTTAAATTGACTTTTTTAATCGTGATACGGATTGACTAGAAACATGAAATACGTTACATGAAATACATATATTTACAGTTACTTTATAATTATTTTATTTTATTATCTTTCTTATTTTTTAGTTAAGGGGAACTTACTGTGGTTTAATTTATCCATCTGCTGGTTACCATCTGGACAGGAAACGGTTCGATGTATAAATTCAACAAGCCAGCCCTAGCTGGTCCAAACCTAACTAGTTATAAAATGCTATGACCATCTGCCATCAAAAAAAGTCAGAATCTTATCAATTGCCCAGTTATATAAAATTTCCCAGACGCCTTGAATTATTACAATCATCTGAATTCAGCTGATCAATCTCAAAGTGAAGAGCCGATCTACATCATTGCTATATTTTTATTATAATATGTGTAACATTAGGCTGGCTGTTTTGCTTCATGGGAACAGACCATTTGAACGTCTTCTCTCAACTATCCAGTCCCCAGTAGATTTTAAAGGAACAAGGAAACACCCCAGAAAAGCTAATAGGAACCGTGACACTGTAAATAATCAGCTTTCGTTAACCCTGATTGACCAATCAACATCTAGGTGCTAATGGACACACTTACAACGCCCTTTGACCTCGGATGTTTATGTTTTTGATCGATAATGAGTCTGGGGCAATTATCCAAGGCGACACGCTAAACTGGGAGGTGTAAATGATAGGTTTTAGTAAAACTGGCGATGAATTTAGGTAATGTTTAGGAATGATAATTGGATTTCATTAATGTGGGAGGGACCACACCATGCGATATGGTAGCAATATTTAATGAGGCCGCAGGGAGCGTTTCTGCAATGGAACACGCAATGCGAGGCTACACACAATATGAATAACCACAAGGCCCAACAACATGCAGAGCAGATTATGTGGAATGTATAAAAGTGAAGCTTCATTTATCATTGAAGCGCATTTGAATGCTTCAGTTTTTACACACGTACACAGACGTGAGAATGAAGCTTGGGGTCTAAGCACAGGGCCAGCTGGATGGACTACTGTGGGGGTGGGGGGGGGGGAGTTAAGGGCCTTGTTCAAGGGACTGAGAAACGAGTATTGTGCAGGAATGGCAGCGGTTTGGTATGATGGGACAGTGCGTGGTTCAGTTTTGCCTGTAATCGGAAGGTCTTAGGTTTGCATTCCAGAGTCAGCAGTGTCACCACTGGCTCCCTGAGCAGGCCTCTAACCCCAGTCGCTCGAGGGACTCCAGGTCTCAGCCTGCGTTCTCTGTCACTTAAAAGCATCTGCTAAATAAGTAAAATGGAATTTGAAGTGGCAACCTTCCACTCACTAGCAGAGAGGCCTGAGCCACACAGATGATTATGCAGCATGGGAAGCTCACACCTGCCTTCACATAGGAACTTTTTATTGAACTGGGTGCAGTAAGTAATTTCCTTTGTTACTCTACTGATAAGTGCCGCTGTCATTTTGTGAAACGTATTTCACCTGCGTCAGTCCAGTAATTGTGTCTGTTTTTTGTCTGAGAAACGAAATGAATGTTAATGGCGCTTGGTCCCTGCAGCCGACGCAGAAAATCCCCCAGTGATCTCTTCAGGGATGAACGAGCTTGCTGTCAGATTACCTCAGCATTCAAATTTAGTTACTTGCTGTCATATTACCAACTATATTTCAGCTATTTGTACAAGCAAAACACACAAAGCAACTGTATATTGCTGGTGGATTTCATTTGTACTGGAACCTTCTAGAAATACTTGAAAACCATAGTAGCTACATATACAGGGGGCTGGGTTTGTTGTTTCTGGGACCCTACTCAAAAAGGCACGTTGCCCCCCCCCCAGTGTAGTGACTGTTTGTGGACAACAGGGGGTCCCAAACTTACAGACCCCCACACAAATACATTGTTTGATTAGTGGTAAACACCTCCACTGGGGCTGTTCGATTATGGAAAAAATCATAATCACGATTATTTTGGTCAAAATTGAGGTCAGAGTTAACTCGATAACTAACTTTTTGCATTTTTTTTTTGCATATCTTTTTAACAGATCATTTACTTGAACCTGGAAGTTAAATTTAATTTAAATGAGGATTAAAAAGGTGCTGGAAAGGGGAGCATTGGATTTGTAACAAACCAAAACTGCAGCATCATCGCAAAACTAAATGCGACACAATAATAGTTTAAATCTCGATTATTTTGTTTTGATAATCTCCCGAAGCCAAAATCTTAATTGAACTCGATTAATTGCCCAGCCCTAAAATATACTGAATGCAGACTTTCTCCGCATGCATGTTTGTCAGTCTGTTATGGTACATACTGTACCTCTCCAGTTTTCTTTACCCGTTTTACTTTCAGCTTGCCTTAGGGTTAAAGTGTACCACATACCTCCAATCGATGCGATCATGTACTGTGAAGTCTAACACCTACCTACAAGTGGATGTAATTAAAAACAGCGGAGTCCAGCATCTCGCGGACTATTTTGACAGAAAACCGCTGGACCAGTAAATCCACCCACCCCTACTTCCAGTACTCCAGCAATCTGCTGTGCTCAAGCGCTCTAATTCCACCTTTGCATTGTAAACCGGGCAGGCCATGTCCTGTTTTCTCCTCCTATGTGCTTAATGCATGAAAACACGCTGAGATTGAAATAAGCCTCTGACTCAAGTTTTACTTTCCAAAAATTGCGGACTCATTACAGGTAACATAATCGTATCAATAAATGCAACATACTGCATGTTCAGTTCACAAAACTGATTCCTCTTGGATTCACGCTAGGTCATTCTGTTTGTGCTGTTGATTGCTGAAACACTGAGAAATATTCACTAAAACAGTAAGTCAGGGGTGTCAAACTCCAGTCCTGGGGGGCCGCAGCCCTGTGTAGCTCAGTTCTTTCCCTGTTCCCACACAAATGATTCAGCTCAAGTGTTGTGTGGTAATTAGCACAAGCAGTTGAATCAGGTGTGTTAAATGAGGGGAAACCCAAAAATGTGCAGGGCTCCGGCCCCCCAAGACTGGAGTCTGCCACCCCTGCAGCAAGTGTTGCATGTTATTAACTTTTTAAATAAATGGATTTGCTAAGCCAACATCTTGAAGTGTGCATATTTGCCTGGCAAGCTACCTTCTAATCTAATTTATGATGGATGAGAAAATTTGACTCAGTCTTAAAGTTCAAAGGCTATGGGGGGATAAAAGAGAGATTGAAATCCCTGATTTTTAATTCAATTTATTTTTTATGCACTTCTCTTCCTAACACCGAAAGCTGTATCATTGCTTTTAACAAAGATTTAAGCGACACATGCTGACAGCTGACTTGAGGCAAATTAGCAGGTCCACAGATAAGATTAACAGTGATTAATCATATGCTGCATTAGAAATCAACTCAGGAATCAAAAGCAGATTATCAATTTCTATGAGAAAAATAGGGTCGGTCCCCACAGTGTGATAAAAACCTGTTATTCTGACGTTGTAGGAACCATCAAAAAAGTAAAAATGCCAAAAGTCTTGAAATTTGTTTAGTTACTTATGGTTAAGGTTAGGACTGGGTTAGGGGTTATGGTCGTCATATAGGGATGAGAGATTTCCTCATAGAATGGACAGTCCCCACAAAGATATCATTACAAACCTGTGTGTGTGTGCATGCATGCGTGTGTGTGTGTGCATGCATGTCTGTGCGTGTATGTGTGCATGTGTGTGTGTGTGTATGCGTGCATGCGTGTGTGCATGTGTGTGTGTGTGTATGTCTGGAAGGCTTTCCACAAGATTATACAGTGAGTCTGTGGGAATTTTTGCCCATTCATCCAGAAGAGCATTTGTGCGGTCAGGTACTGATGTTGGACCATGTCTTTATGGATGTTACTTTGTGCACTGGGGCACAGTCATGCTGGAACAGAAAAGGACCTTCCCCAAACTGTTCCCACAAAGATGGAAGCGTATAATTGTCCATTAAGAGTTCCCTTTACTGGAACTAAGGGGCCGAGCCCAACGCCTGAAAAACAACCGCAAACCATTATCCCTCCTCCACCAAACTTTACAGTTGGCACAGTGCAGTCAGGCAGGTAACGTTCTCCAGACTCGTCCATCAGACTGCCAGAGAGAGAAGCGTCATTGGTCACTCCACAGAACACATTTCCACTGCTCCAGAGTCCAGTTGCGCGGTGCTTTACACCATTCCATCCAACGACATTGTGTTTGCTAATGTTAGGCTTGCACGCAGTTGCTCAGTGGTGGAAGCCGATTCCACGAAGCTCCCAGAGGTTAATGCCAGAGGAGGTCTGGAACTCTGTAATTATTGAGTCAACAGAGCGTTGGTGACTTTTACGCACTATGTGCCTCCGCACTCGGCGACCCCGCTCTGTTACTTTACATGGTCTGTCACTTTAGGAGTTTCCGTTGCTCATAAATGCTTCCGCTTTCGTTTTCCTGGGGAAGAGATGGCAAGACGGCAGAGGCAGTGTGATGCCCTGGGCAAAGTTCTGCTGGGAAACCTTGATTCATATGGATGTTACTTTGACACGTACCACCTACCTAAACATTTTTGCAGACCAAGTACACCCCTTCGTGGCAACAGTACTCCACGATGGCAGTGGCCTCTTTCAGCAGAGTAATGCGACCTGCCACACTGCAAAAATTGTTCCGGAATAGTTTGAGGGACATGAAAAAGAGTTCAATGTGTTGACTTGGCCTCCAAATTCCCCAGATCTCAATCTGATCGAGCATCTGTGGGATCTGCTGGACAAACAAGTTTGATCCATGGAGGCCCCATCTCGCAACTTACAGGACTTAAGGGATCTGCTGCTAATGTCTTGGTGCCAGATACCACAGGACATCTTCAGCAATCATCTGAAGTCGAAGCCTTGATGGGTCAGAGGTGTTTTGGCAGCAAGAGGGGAGCCTATAGAATATTAGACTTGTGGCTTTAATGTCATGGCTGATCAGTGTAAGACCACCTATGTTTATAATGTTATAATGTACATAATGTTTCCCTTTTACATTGGACTGGGGGTCATTCTTCACCAAAAACCCAATGGAGAAGAAAATTTTGTCAGACTTGAATGAGGCATTAATAGCTTCTAAGGTGTAAAAATTAATGAAAGAAAAAAAATGCCATGATACCACAAACGTCCTGTCATACATCATACTACTTAACTGGCTTTCAAGACTGCGGTCTATTCCTAGGTGATTCCTAATTCCTAATTACAGCCTTGCACAGTTTCATACAACAGGCAGGAATCTCCCCTATAGCATGCAATTAATAACCTTCTACATTTTTTTTATTATGTGAGCGGCCATTGATTACATTTAGCCCCCCGCTGGAATTCAGTATATTGTCCATTAATCTCCGAGGGTAAATGATGTAATCTTAAACTGCCTGAAACTGCTTGACAGGCAACATAAATTCTAACAGACAGGCAGAAATTTTGTTCACCCTTCTGCAAATCATAGGCTTATGTGCCAGTTTGATTATGAAGTAATACTACCTCGACATTTAGGCTACTCGTTTTCAAGCCTCCATTAAAAGAAAACCCGTGTATTCATTAATTAGGCCTAACTGTAATTAGGCCTGTTGATTGGGAATTACTGTCTTGCGTTTAACGACAATTATTGTTTGCGGATATGGTTTTTTATATTGATCTTGTATTTACCTAACTCTCCTAAAATTGGGAGAGATATGTACCGTACAGCATCCTACCCGCATTGCATGCACCGCACCGTTTTATTTGAAATCCATATTCGCTTCGACCGCATGTCATATTAATGGCAATATATGGATGCAGCACCCGTCCCGGACCTCGTATAAATGCCTAAGAGCTTATTGTCACGTCTCTGATGTCATTTTTTTTTTTTTGCCGGCGTTGGCAGGGGGGTGTGTGCGCGCGGAGCACACCCCGGTCCCGTGCGCTCAATCCGGCAGCTCGCGCGCCGCGCTCAGCAGCCTCTCAGCCCGGAGTGCATCGTCAAAGTTTGCGACGCCTTCCCGCGCGCGTTTATCCCCCCTCGAGTAAAAGACCATTATATAAATTGGCTGTTTTTCCAAGTATTGCTTTCACAACTGAAAGGGAAGACGGAGAAGTGAAGCAGGGTGAGATACTAAATACTCAGGTATTTTGTGCATTTGCCTACATTTCCTTTAGTGCATGAGGTAGTTAAACTTAATTTTATGTTCTTTATTAATGACTAACACAATGGATCAATTACATAACGGTGTAATTGCGCCGCTAACTTTTTTTCCCCCAGAAAATAGTAGGACTGATGCATTTCTGCCTATTTTGTACGCAGTTTTCCAAAGAAGTCAAGGAATAATGGACAGCAATTTGGTGGAAATATTTAAGGAAGACAAGTGCCTGTCCGTGATGTCGGAAGACTGTTTCATTAACTCCACATGGCTGCCTGTTTATTCCGACACGGACAATTTAACGACCCCAGGCACCTGGGAGACTGAGTCCATGCCGCCGATCATACCTCTTATCACGGCAGTTTACTCCGTGGTGTTCGTGGTCGGCTTGGTGGGTAACTGCCTTGTCATGTATGGCATCATCAGGTAAGCTGTACAGTTTAATACAATATAATTTTGCACTGCAAAGCTGGATCGGGTCTAAAATCTCATATATTAACTGTAAATATCTTACCGTCGCATTTCGGATTTACTCTCGATCCAAACATCTGTGTAAAAGAATAAGAAGAATCAGTATGTCTTTTGAGAGTTTGAATATAAATCTCATTTTCCAGTGTGTGAGGGCCACCCAGTGGTTGGTGTGTATAGGAAACGGGGTCGTTATTTGCATGATCGAAGGCTGAGCACGGGTTAAGTTCCTACAACGTTCCTGTGCTCAGTTGTTTATGCTGAACAATCTTATCCCTGCAGTAAAGCTCCATGCTGGTTTATTGTTTTTTTGAGTCTCCGCATAATAGTGTTGAACGGCAAGTGCGTTGAAGCAAAATAAACTTGAAGCGATGTTTTCCCTCAGCTTTTGCTTATCAGCTTGTACTTTGTTTCTCGTTTTTGCTGAAATAACAGTGATCCACAAACGTTACTGTTACAGTTTTCTCGATTTCTTTGATACATTTCATGAAACATACTTAACATTCTCTAGACTATAAGAGCATTTCTCCAAACAGTCCATGCATATAGCACAACACTATTGTTTAGCTGCAAAAGCCTGTAACTCACCCAAAACAATTAAATCTGTTCTCAAAAGCAAATAAT
This sequence comes from Boulengeromyrus knoepffleri, assembly GCA_026770805.1. Classification (NCBI taxonomy): domain Eukaryota; kingdom Metazoa; phylum Chordata; class Actinopteri; order Osteoglossiformes; family Mormyridae; genus Boulengeromyrus; species Boulengeromyrus knoepffleri. Next base: position 129,810 of record JABJVO010000091.1, read on the forward strand.
TCCACCAATGAATTAGTCAGTGCCACCAAAATGAAAAGTACAATCTGCATCGTTTTAACATTCAGCATCAAAATGCTTAGATATACTGTCAGTATGTCAGTGTAAGTCTGCTCCTGAGCTCCACAATGCTGAATGACAGTCAGTTCCCACTTTCTCATTGTCACTGACTGATCATTTTTCATTAGCAAACTGTTACTTATTCATGTCATTGACACTAGTTTCACCATTGCAAGGTTTTACATTACAGTATGTAAAGGTCACTGGCAAGAGAAAGCACTGATACACATGTAACTTCTTCAGATCTTCAGACACAGTACAATAGCAAAGAAAAAGTCACACCACACAAAAACAGCAAAATGGCAATGTGAGAACAACACGGTTGTGTACTGAAACACAATTATGTCGCATCGCTGCAATTTATCGAATATGTTTTTTAATCATTTTAACAGCTGTGGTGGCTGACACAGTGATCACATACATATATATTTGGGTGTAAAATTATTACATTGGGAAACTACATCATCTATTTTGACCAACAAGACTAAAGCACCTGAAAATTGTGCCAAATGACGACTTTTGTACAAAACCATTTGCATATATGACGTAAAACATTTGGAAATTTGTGTGACATATTGGGAAATGATTCTCAATGAGTGCAGAAGTGACATTATTGTGTAGGGATTACAATTGTTCATTCGCACATATTATCATTTGAGAAAACTGTCAAAGTATGTTCAGGTAATAATGTTATCGTGCTGACATTGACAGAACCTTTCTTAAAATGTAAAAGGTAGACATTAAAGAGCCTTCTCTGCCAGCTTTGAGAAAACGTTCGCAAAACGTTGGCTAAAGTTCTGATACCATTTCCCGTTAACTGGGTAAGCGATTTCTATGGGTGGGGATGCGTGAAACGTCTTTCTTTTCATTTTTGAGGAACGTTTCTGAGAATAAGGGATGTGTTCATTCGTTCTTCGCCCTGTTGCTTGATAAGTCATTTGTGCTCTTGAGTTCTGCACCGCAGGCCAGAAGGTATGAGATGCAACAGGTGTCCAGGCGAAGCGTGATCACAAGAGCAACACACGGAGATCCTTCACAGAGTTGGGCTGTTGATCGCTTCCCCTTCTGTTGGGTCTATGCTGGGTAGTGAAAACATATTAACTTATCACTTATAGACAGATAATGACCAGTGCAAACTGGTTAGCTGGCCAGATACCAAGCAATGAGTGTATTCTCCTAGATGCTTCTATTTAGACACGAGCAATCTGTCAATTTTAAATGGGCGTATTATTATGGTAGTTATAATTTGGCAATCTGTAATTCTCTTATATGATTTCTGATATTCTTGCGGAATATTTTGAAAGCTTCGCTTACAGTCCATAGGTTGATAGATATGAATTTTCTGGGTAATTGTTCATTGTATTTTTCTGCCTGTTACAATCCGTTTATAAGCAGTAATCACATATATCGATTACTGACTTGTTATAACTTTATATTTGGAGTCTCTCACTTCATCGACCCGTGCTGCTGGATTTAAGATGCTGTTTACTACCATATTTGTTGACTTCACTCTGAAAAACTGAGTGCTCTTGAATTGTTGTAGGTTGAATATAATGTCTAACATTTCTGCGATGTTTATGGAGTATGTTGTAAATCAAATTGTTTCACAAATGCAGGGTATAGCACGCTTCAAATTTACATTAGCATTGAAAAAGTAATTGTGCTTTCATGGGTTGAGCAGTGAGGAGGGATTTCAGTGGCTGTAGTGTTTGCTGCATGAGTTACTGACTCTGCTTCACATGATATGCATGTGTGCGATGCGATATGAATAAAGCGGTATAATTAAAGCATTTTGGTTTTCTTATCTCTCTTCTCCTGCAGGACTAACATTAGTCCCATATCTTGTGAAATATATTAATATTTATGTAAATATCTTACCAAATACATTTTTCACATCTATTACCCATCAAGTCCATTTCTGGTTAAATGTATGTGCATGTATTGTACTTGCTGCCAGTTGTCGATTCTTGAATGCAGATCCACAGCCCTTCATGGCCAGGTGGTGATGTAGTTGATCTTGGCTTTAGCATCTCATGAAACATTTACCCCCCTGAGGGCATCCATCACATTCAGGGGCTTTTTTCAGATCTCTACACACCACAAGGCCTTCAGGGCAGAGATTTTCTTTGTAATCTTAGGGAAAAACAAACAGCAGCGTTATCTTCATGTTAGGACAACATCACCCAAGGGGGTAATTGTGGATCATGATGTCACTGTTGGCCAAGAGTTTCCAGCATTCCCAGGGTCTGTCTTTTGTTTCTGAATTGTGTCAGTGTGTGATGTGGTTGGTCTGAGCTTGGGGATTGAAGCTGTGCGATTAGGGCTTCTGGCACACATGGGGGAAACCTCACGCAAGTGTGAAATGTTCTGAAGCTTTGCCTTGGAGCAGGATTGATCTTCTCTGCTATGGCAGATACCATAGCAACATCTAAGGACGTCATCCAATTGTCTTTTTTTTTATCAGCTGGTATCTAAAGTGCGTGAATATGGGTGTGAGTATTCCTGCAAGGGGCCGGCATCTCAGATTCACATCTTGTCTTTCCTGAGATAGATTTCAGACTCATTGCAGTCTTGTGGATTGAAGATGGGTGGGCAAGTGAATGGATGGGTCTTATATCCATGAGCATGTAATGGGGAGGGGGGGAGGGGGCAATAGTAGCCTATGCTTAGGGAAGGGCACTCATGATTGAAAAGTTGCTGGTTTGAATCCCTGACCAGCAAGGTACTGCCCCAAGCACAAAGCACAAACAATCGTTTTTGCTATCGCAAGATTCAATTCACAATAATGCAGTGAGTCTGAAATCTATCCCAGGACAGACAGGATGTGAATAATAATGCAACCTGAAGTCTCCTGTCGTCACAACAAGTCCCCTTGTTTTGAGGTCCATCGTCTTATTAGCACCAACTGAAGATAAAAATGCTGCCAGACTCAGTTCTGCATAATGAAGGCCCTGGTTTTTTATGGAGAATCCAGGAGGAGCTACGGAACTTTATCAGCTTAGCAGCACAAAACGACATTTCCCTTATCTCCTTATATCCTTATAGCACTGTTTCCCAACCCGGTCCTTGGGGACCTACAGACGGTCCACGTTTTTGTTCCCTCCAAGCTCCCTGAAAGGCAGTCCACATTTCTGCTCCCTGCCGGGGGCTGGAACAGAGCAATAACATGGACTGTCTGTGGGTCCCTGAGGACCGGATTAGGAAACACTGCCTTATAGGGACGACAAGCATTTCTCTGCTATCCTGCCCTGCTGATCCAGCCAGAATGATTGCATATCTGTATTTTGGCAGTCTGAGCATGACAGGAGAGGTTGTTCTACCTGACTGAAGGCACCGAGATAGATAGAAGACAAAAACTGCTTTACGGGTTAAGTTACCCTGAGCAAACAACACATCGGCAGATGTAATGCGTACCACGTGACCAATAAGGCCTAATGAACCCAGAGATGTCAATTCATTTCCCCACAATAATCAAAGACGATTTTGCTGTGAGCTGTTTTCCCTGGACACCGGCCTCATTACGGCCAGTCTGATTGCTGCATCGTGCGTCCAAATTACCCAGAAGCCACCATCCGGCACTGACTGCGACGGCCGCCTAATAAGGCATGTCTCCGGCACATTAATTGCCTTCCGTGTGTAAAGCGTCCCAGTGGCAATAACTGCAGACTGAACCGGCGCATTGTTCAAGCGGATTCCTGTGCTGACGCAACCGAAACTTCCGGCCAAAATCGGGAGGGTGTCAGTAGGTTGTTGGAGCGTGACACGTTCCGTTACTTAGCCCATCTTCCGGGTGGCATTCACTGGTAACCGGAGAATTTATCTCCGGCTCGGTGTAGCCAGATGGCGGTGATGAGTGTGCCTGTTGGGCGTCTGGGCCTGACTTTATCCGGCAAGACTGGCGGCTTTTTTAGTGTCTTTCTTTCCCTTTAGGCATCCATCCTCCTTTCAGCTTTAGTCCGTAATGGAATTTCGGACTGGGATCTTAAAAAAACGACTGTAACCCTGGACGTTGTGGACGTTCCAAGTGTTTTTGACACTCTAGCATGCATATTGCTGCACTTCATTACTCAAAATTAGACACTATCTTCCAGTGATGTCATCCAATTTACATGTTTATCATCCGATGGATCCAGGGGAGGATACAGGGGCCTGACAACAGGGGCCTTGGCTAAATCTGAAAGCTGATTGGCCCCTAGAGTGCCCCTTTCCCTGTCACTCACTGATTCAGAACATATCATTGGCTAATGATAAGATTGGACCCTCGATATGAATTATGGCTCCTCCAGTGCCCCCCCACCTGGACGGGTCTGTTAAGCTGTAAACAAATAAAAATGTACATGAATACGTGTCCGACATCATTAACTTGGAATCATTAAAAACGTATGAACATCTTAGACCATAAAATACTGGCTGAACACAACGCAAGAGATTAAAATGTGAATATGCTCATAACTGGCAGCATGTTTACTGTATTCATGCTTTATTTCCTTGTCTGACTTCTTTTAATGACAGATGTCTCCATCTAATGGCCTAAATAGCTATAAATCACAGACGCTCCTCTCAGATGCATGCAGTCGTTCATGGTCATTCTCTTCCTATTATCTGTGGCATTGGGGCACAGTCAAAATAAATGAATCTGCAAACTGCCGATTGCTGCTTGGAAAAAACACTTAAAAAACAGGGAAAGCAGGAAAGCTTATTATTATAAACCCTGCCAGTCAGACTGTTTATTTTATTTGAACTAAATATAACATATACCTCAGGCCCCATATACAGGTTGAGAATCTCAGAATGCCTTCTCCTTTGGACTGTATGTTTCTGCTGAAATACGGGTGTCCACACCGTGCCTGATGAAAAGTCTCCAAGGGCAGGTGACCGAAGCAGACGGGCATCTCGCCAACCGCCAGCCCGCTACAGGTCCTGCAGTGATCTTCCACAGCACACCCAGATGGAGCTTTCGCCCACTTAACAGTCCCAAAATTGTTTACGCCCATTACCGTTCATTACCAACTAAAGTAATGCTTTGCCGGAATGATCCACCGTCAAAAAATACAGGTGTTAACAATAGGCAGGCCATTGACAGCCTGTCTAAAAGCATAATGAAGATGTTTTTTCTCCACGCAAGGGCAGGAAAACATCAGGCACCACCATGACTCCACACATTGGGGCTTTGCAAAATACTGAAAATGATGTTTACACTCGAGCGCTGCAGAGGTCTGGGCACACGTGCCCCGCGTCGTTTATCATGCTTCTGGCTGGTGGCCAAAGAATCCATGTGACCACAGGATCCTTGATGGTTACCGTGGAGTTTGCCAACATCCGATGCCACGGCTGTGGAAACAAAAGGCATGGCGTAGCAAAGTTAGACACGCTAAGAAGCCAGAGAAGCTGTCACCGCCGCCATACGCGTAACATGCAGGGGCAGGTTTGCGGGGCCCCCACTCAAAAAGTCAGCCCCCATGCCCCCGCTTAGATGTTTCAAAAATTAAATAAATAGCTAGCAAGTAACTGAGTAAGATCCTAGCTAACTAGTTGGTTAGCAGAACATGCTGTGTCAGCATCTCCCAAATAAGGAACGCATTTATTTAGTATTTAGCATTAGTGACACTTTGTGGCCAACAGAGGGCGCCCAAACCTCAGGGGCCCCATTCACGTTCGTGGTTTGAGAGACGGCGAATGCTGCTGCGTTTCATACGCAGTGCCACACTCATCTCATAGCCCAGGATGTACGCTTTTTTTTATCAAGTTAGCCTACTCTGCCGGCAGCTTTATTTAGACATCATAACAGCTGAAGGCAAGTTTTATTAAGGTTGACGCAATAGCCGCGGGTGAGAGTTTGAGCCTCAGAACGATTATCACTGATGACTGTCTGGCCAGCAGCTGTGAATCTGCCCCAGATGGAAAATGGCCTTTGGTTAACTGCCATTTGCAAAATCCCACCTCTGAATCTCAAGGTGTCTCTCACCCACCCACTTCCTCTCCTTTCAGATATACGAAGATGAAGACGGCCACCAACATCTACATCTTCAACCTGGCGCTGGCTGACGCCCTCGTCACCACCACCATGCCCTTCCAGAGCACCTACTACCTGCTGAACTCGTGGCCCTTCGGTGAGGTGGTCTGCAAGGTGTTCATCTCCATCGACTACTACAACCTCTTCACGAGTACCTTCACGCTCACCATGATGAGCGTGGATCGCTACATCGCCGTCTGCCACCCTGTCAAAGCCCTTGACTTCCGCACGCCTGTCAAGGCCAAGATGGTCAACGTATGCATCTGGATCCTGTCTTCGGCGGCTGGGATTCCTGCTATGGTCCTTGGAAGCACTCAGACTAACAACGGTGAGTACCACATAGGGACGATTCTCAGATTTTTTTAATTAAGGCAGGGGAGATAAGTGGGGCCATCATTCATACAGAGGGGCCAACCCTATCATTAGCCAATGATATGTTTAGAATCAGTAAGTGAAATGGGAAGGGGTACCCTGGCAGCCAATCAGCTTTCAGCTGGAGGCAGTGCACCTGTTGCCCCGCCCTTATATATGCCCATGAGCATAAATGAAGATCCTAATTATTAACATAACTTTAGTGGCATTCAGTGAAGCCATGAAGCTTTATCAAGGGCATGGCAACAAATTCCTGGGACTTTCACAACCTTTTGGTCCAAGCCAAGTCAGTAGACTATCCACATTGTGATGACTTGCTAGTTGCTCTGTTAATCATTTATCGATATGAATAACGGGCCACTCACCATCACAGGGACCACGGAGTGTGCCCTGCAATTCCCTGAGCCGTACGTCTACTGGGACACGCTGATGAAGATCTGCGTGTTCATCTTCGCCTTCATCGTGCCAGTGCTCATTATCACGGTGTGCTACTCGTTAATGATTCTGAGGCTGAAGAGCGTTCGGCTGCTATCTGGTTCCCGGGAGAAGGATCGCAACCTGCGACGGATCACCAAGCTGGTCCTGGTGGTGGTGGCGGTCTTCGTGGTCTGTTGGACACCCATCCACATCTTCATCCTGGTCAAGGTGCTTGGCACCGTGCCCTCAACCACTGCTGTCAACGCTGCCTACTTCTTCTGCGTGGCCCTAGGTTACATTAACAGCTGCCTCAACCCCATCCTCTACGCCTTCCTGGATGAAAACTTCAAACGATGCTTCAAGGACTTCTGTCTGCCCACTAAACTGAAGGCGGACCGGACCAGCAACACCCGGGCCAGGAGCACTCTCCGAGAACCCTCCCAGCCGCAGGAGAACCTGGACAGAACCGGCAAGCCTGTATGACTAGCCGTGGAACTGTCCTCCTTTACACCACATGGAAGAGAGGATTCAAATGACCTTGGTTTAACACAGATCACGTCGGCTGTCTGAACCCATGACGCAACATCTTCTGCTGCAGAACCTACTGATATTCATCTGCTTTGAGGAAGACTGGTGCAAACCCAACACATTCATGCACCCCATTTCACAAAGAAATTACAGAAATAACCATTCGCCGGTAAAAAATCGAATCAAATTTGTTTACTTAATGATGGCGGACTGTACAACATGAAACATCCATTAGCAAATGATCGAGTATCAAAGTCCCATATGTAGGAAACAGATTTAATAATATGTCTGTTTGAGAAAAGTTCCTGCAGGATTTGATCAAGGATGGAATATGTGTTGGGTTCATGTTTCATATTTTCAGTATTCATTTAGAACTATAGAATGTTCCAGAAAGGACACTGATTTGTGTGCCACCATCAATGTACATGCAAGTGGAAGATTTAAGTAATGGTAGAATATTGTACATATAACATAATTTTGTATAGTGCGTTCTTAATAGCTATGTATAGAGGCAGGGACAGTGCCTCCAGATGCTTGTGCTAACGGAGATCCATGAAGTTCTTATCTATCACATTCTCGGATCTGCCTCAGTAACCCTTGGCATCTCTCTGTGCTGTTGTGAGGTGGCCTCGGGCATGAATGTCTTGAAATTATAGAAAATAAGCTGCCTTCACATAAGTGTGCTTTTTTCCGTTAGCTGTTATGCCTCAAAAGCTCCACAATCAGCAACAAGGAATGAGGATGAGCCGAAGCCATTGGCTCTGCAGGCTGTGCAGTTTTCTTTGGTGCGTGAAACATTTAAATAATGCTTTCATGCTTATTTTAAACAGTCATATAGGGGTTTTCCCATAAAACACATCGCATTCATTATACTTAGCTCTACATATTACAACCATCATTAGCCTTAGCCATCTTAGACAAATGTTTTGCACACTGGGTTTTTCCATATCTTATTTCTGGATGCCTGTAATATATCTGGTACAGGTCAGTTGGCCCTCAGTAGAACAGAGCTTGTTTCCATGCTCATTATATTTATATAACAAATCCTTTTGTCCAAAGTGATATGCATATAAGGAAAGCAGGGCCAGTCAGCATCTGTGGAGCCGTTGGAATTAGAGTGTCGTTCAAAGCGATTACTCTGCCCACCACAGAATTTGAACCCACAACCTCCAGGATAGAGGCACAGATGCCCACAGCTACACACCACCTCTCCATCACAAGCCACCAACCAACACCGGTATTCCCTCAAGTTGCTATTCCTTGTAGATCCCAAAGGGAACTATGAATCAAAATCTAATGATCCCACATAAACCAAATACTCAAGTACAGGATATTAGTGTTTAATGACATTTAGGAAGATCCTTCATATTATCTCGTTAAGAGTTCACACTTTTCGACTTTCCTTCTTGCATCCCAATGTGCTTGGCCAAGGTTGTAAGAATTATCATTTTTTAGAGGTATCCCAGAAAATCCCTCTACCAGGATTTCAACCTTTTGCCCAACAGCTGCAGCATTTACGCTCCTGGTTTAGAAGAAATTCTAGTATCTCTGTATATTAAAAATGCTAAGAGCTGATTCTTGAATAGATCACAGGCCTGTTTTCTTTTTTATTCGCATCTTCGACATGCCTTACACATGTAGATAACCCATTTTTGAGATCCTCTTTTGAGAATTGTCATTTAGCTCAACGTTAAGAGTATTAATAATGTGTAAAAAAAAAAAACAAAACAAAAAAAAAAAAATCAGTGTCATGTGTCTCAGAAGTCAACAAGAGTGTTTTTTTTTTAATAATGAAGACTGGTATCCTGAAGGACAATTACCTGATGGGCAGGAAAACACTTAGTGTTTATAGCCTAGTTTCTACTGACAGCCACTTGGTTTTAAACTTTTCCTGACACCTCAAGGGGAGAATAGCATTTTTCATTGTGCCATTTTTTGATGTACAATCCTTTACTTTTATGGACAGAATAATTTATTCTATTTAACACAAGTGACCTTGAACATCCAGGATCCATGCGTCAGAGTTTGCCAGTTGGACTCTCTGTGCCAGGGAACGTTTGCACTGTAAGTCGCATGCTCTGAAATTCCCAGAGCTGAATGGTACACTTCAGGCTTGAATCTGACAGCCCGTGGGATTATACCCATAATCCATTGCTGCTGGGGGCATAAAAGGATATTCCAGCTCAGAATGGCATCCTTTATTCAAGTTGAGCTTGACCTTCCTGTTAGAAGATGGTGAGAATCCTGGAGTTGAATGTTCATTTGAAATTTGACAGAGGGCTTTACACTTTGACCTTTGCAGGTCTAGTTGTAATTATTATAATATAATTAATATTGACATCTGTGGTACATGTCTCACTTTTGGATGCATTGATGTACAGTGGTACCTCGGTTCTCGAACATAATCCGTTCCGGACTCCGGATCGAATTCTAAAAAGTTCGAGTTCTGATCGAATTTTTCCCATACGAAATAATGTAAAACCAATTAATTGGTTCCTGGCCCCCCAAAATTACACCTAAATACGTTTTTTTTTTTTTTTTAGCATTTAAACACAAAATGAACAGGATAAAACAAGAAGAGCATTTTTTTCTTAATGGCTT
>JABJVO010000091.1:146705-168279 GCA_026770805.1 Boulengeromyrus knoepffleri
CACACTCTCGTCTGTCTCTGTCTACATCTGTCTGTCTCTGTCTCTCTCTGACTCTGTCTTCAGAGTTGCATGAGGATTCCAACATGACAGCTGTGATTCTTGCTTTGGACAATCTTTGCAGAGGCAAAGTGCTGGTATGGCTTTGAATCTCAATCGGGGGTCTTTGCAAGATGAAAAAAAAAATCCTTAATTGCTTGGCTTTGATGTACAGGTTCAGAAAAAAAAATCATATTCTGGGGACACATTTTAAATTCTAATAGTGCATCCAGATTTTTAGCTTCACCCATTCATCTTCTAGCCAGTTATCCAGCACGCAGTCATACTGGGGGACTGGGGACCATCCTCTCTAAATCCGTAACCCTTTACTTCTGGGCTACTGTTCGGACTGCTCTCTAAGGAAATGAGCCAAACCTGCACAGCATGATTGGCGGTAGTGATGGCCGTCCATCACAGGGCATACACATGATTAGGAGATGCCATTCATCTGACTGGTGTTTGCAGGAGGGAGGAAGCCAGAGCTTCACACACAGACAAAAGGGACAGGATTCATACCGGCAAACTACAGAAATGCGCCATCCATCCATCCATCCATCTCCCAACCCCTTACCCAGGTCAGGGTCATGGAGACAGGCAGCGTATCCCAGGAAGCAAAGGGTACAAGGCTGGGTATGTCTAGGATGGGGTGCCAGCCTATCACAGGGCACATCCATATAATGAGGTAATAGGGTAATTAAGAGATGCCAGTTAAGCCAACTGTGGGACATGCCATCTTCACATGCTCTGAGAGGAGGCAGGACTCGAACCCCCACCTCTGGAAATGTGAGGAATTATTGCAGGTTTACACTACCACAAGACACACATTCAGACAATAATAGACAGTAACAATGAATAATAAACAACAATAAACAGGAACAGTGCAAATAATGTCAGGGAAAGTATTGTACAGAATTCTGTAGTAACAAATTAGTATTGAACATTGGGATGTACAGTGAGTATTACACAGTGAATTACTGAATGTTCTGTCAATGTGCCAAAGTTGTTAAGGTCCATTCAGACAGTTGGTTGTCCCCACCCCCCACCACAACCTAGGGTGACTCATTGTACAGTCTCAGAATGATTCTAATAAGTTTTCTCCCACCCTGCCAGGGCTGTGCTCTGACCTTTGAAGAGCTTGACTCCTCATATAGACTATGGTCCAGTAGGACCAAGGCTTGAGCACCAGTGCCGCAGAGTGTGGGCGGATGCAGAAAGCTAGATTAGAGGAAAATAAAAATAAAAAAGAGACAAGACAGTATTCAAAGATTCATGGGAAATCAGGCAGCATCCCGACTGAACACTGCATCAAACGACAGGATAAACATTGTGGACAGAATGATATGTTAATATGAAACAGACAATGCTGAAAATCAGGTCTGTCTGCGAACGATCGAAGGAAATGAACGTTCCTTTAGGTAGCAAATCAAAATAATATTACTCAGGCTTTCTTTGTTAAAACAGCAATAAGGTAACAACTGATTCACAACATTAAAACAGAAAACTACTATCCAACCAGCAGCATCCAGAGATGCCATTATATTGCATTAAACTGAAAAGAAAATCAAAATAGATTATAGTCCTTGGGAAAAAAAATAATAATATTGTTACCGCAAAACTATTTCCTATAAATTATATTTTGTTGTAAGGCTGTCCTTTGTGCATATTTCACAGGAGAGACGGAAGATGAAATGAAATGCTTTGCATGAAACTGTTGTTATTAGCTAATGCATTCATTCCACGAAAAGCTCTCTCCTTTTGATTTATTCCGTCATCTGCATTTATAGAAGGTTGCGTGTAATGAAAATAGACACTTTCCCTGCAGAAAACAAACCAAAAAAAAAATAAATCTGCTGTAGATTTGATTCAACTTTAATCTGAGGATTGATGGGTCAGACTGTTCACTCCCAACTCCAGGGCTGGGGGTTTAAATCCCACCTATAAAATACCAGAAGTGATATTCTAATAGAATCGTAATAGATCATAAGTTATAGTAAGTGGTCAATTTATAGGAAATATCTTCAAAAGAAGTTTCTGGTAGCACTGTAGGGAAACACCCAGTTCGTTGCAGGGCACACACCATGGGGAATTTAGGGACGCTAATCCATGTAACTGTACGTCTTTGGACTGCAGGAGAAAACTGGAGGACCCAGAGTAAATTATGATGTTTATTAGATGTTATCAGCCCATCCAGGGTGCAACCCCAGCCTTGTGCCCTGTGCTGCCTGGGATAAGCTTCATGCCTTCCATAACTCTGAATAGGAGAAGTAAATTGATGGATGGATGGATGGATGGATGGTCGACAGACGGACGGACAAAATATTGCGCGCACGATCCTTTCCTTCCTTGACCGGATGGGGCAGTAGAGAGTTCCGGAACTCTGGCCACGTGACCGCCGTCGTTCCCGTCATCACTCGTCACCTAGAAGCTTCTTCCGGGTGTTTTGCGGCGTTTTCATTCCTGTGTCCGCCGTGAACAATTATTGTGTTACTGTTATTTTCTCGCCCAAGGCAGATAGTTAAGCATCATCAGAGATGAATCGTATTTTCGGTCGGGGAAAGCCGAAAGGGCCTCCGCCAAACCTCACCGACTGTATAGGAAACGTAAGTACGACTAAAAGCCCATTAAACACTAATCGGGTAAGCAAAACAAAAACAGATGAAAACATATTGTCCACCATATGAATTTTGTTTACGGATTACAAATAAATACGGTGGGTTTTTGACAGTCCCGTATTTTGCACCGGTACGTTTCGATGGGATTTACGGGGTCGCTGTTTAACATAATGTTTTTATACACCGCATTTCGGCAATAAGCAAAAATGCATGTTAGATTTTGGGAACTGAATTTCCTGGGGTATACAGAATGGCATTTACTTCTTTCCTGGATCCGTGAGCCGGCCCCTCTATGTGGCATCCATGCCAGGTAGACTCCAGGGCGGAGTCGATCGACAAGAAGATTGCCCGACTGGATGCGGAGCTGGTCAAGTACAAGGACCAGATGAAGAAGATGAGGGAGGGTCCGTCCAAGGTAAAGACGCCCCCGTGAGGCTTTAAGGCGGCAGAGCAGGGGGCTTACGGCATAAACACATTACTCGACTTTTGCACTGATGGAAATTTCTGGAATCGTTTAATTTATTTCAGAACCAGCCGTTTTGCTATATAGATGTGAATGCTGTCTTGAACCGTCTTGCCCTGTACTGCACTGCTGTTTATCTTAGGGACAACATAAATCTGAGGTAATTTCAGGATGATTCCAAGGGCCCCTGAGTAATAGGGGCCTTAAAGAATTTGCCTGGGCTGGGGGCCCAATTTGATATGCTTTTTTGGGGCCCAAATTCTCTAGTGGTGCCTTTGCCCCCATGGGCCTAGGGAATTAGAATTTCACAGTCTTCCTCTAAACACATGTAGCAGTAAAAAGTGCAACGTGAAATAGTCATTTTTAACCATCTAGTCCTTCATGACTTTCCAGCAAATTCGTAATTGAATCTGAATTCTCTTTTAAGCTGTTAAGGTTTATACACCCATTGGCCGCAGGACTGATTAGCTGCCTAATTGCCCCCAAAGACTCAGTGTGCTTAATGATGAAATGTCTTTCTTCGGTAGAACATGGTGAAGCAGAAGGCATTGAGGGTCCTGAAGCAGAAGAGAATGTGAGTTGTCTTTAGTTCGTCTCTGTTGTTATTGGTGTATCATTTAAGAACTTCCTGGTGGAACGAGATGAAGCATTCGCACATCAGCATTCGTCCATGTTAAATTGTCTTTTAAATTGTCTTTTCTAAGAATTTTTTTAAAACTTTTTAGAAATCTATAAATGACAACATTTCTGCTATGGATTAACATTTTAAGTTCAGCTTTTTTTTTTGTGACTGAAGCTCCAGTGGTTGTATATGATCATGCTTTTAGTGAATAAAATTATTAGCGAAGGAAACTTGAGAATGGTGAAATAATTTAAAAGAGGGGCTGAGCAGTATCACATTGCAGTACATTGTGATATTTAAAATATTTTTTGTTAGTATTGCAATATTTACAAAACAAAAAACAATGATGAAATTTACCCAAAATAACCTATAGCCAATTTTAGAACTTATCATCTACCAATACAGTGTGTCAAGTAAGTTGTTGGTGTTGATGCAAGTTGGGTCAACAGATGCAAAGCAGTGCTTTGTGGGAAAGGATGAGGAAGAAAAGAGGAGAAGTAAAGTGGAACCCCAGAACAACCCTGGACCTCTTGTCATTTTCTGTGCGCAGGTATGAAGGCCAGAGAGATAACTTGGCCCAGCAGTCGTTTAACATGGAGCAGGCGAATTATACGATCCAGACACTGAAGGACACAAAAACAACTGTAAGTACATCTGTCAGAGAACAGATTCCTTTCGGCTTAGTTATTTTAAACTGAGATTCTGTATAAGGTTGCTTAATACCTCCCACCACTATGTGGCACACTTCTTTGTAGGTGGAAGCCATGAAGATCGGTGCCAAGGAAATGAAGAAGGCGTACAAGAATGTCAAAATTGACCAGATTGAGGTGTGCTTCTTGTTTTTCTTGTTCAATAAGTGTGTTTGTTAGTCTTTAATCGTGGATTTTTCTTTGTCATTGTGCATGTGGTTTACACAACAAAAGATAACAATCAATATAGTAAATACATTCTAAAGAAACTATAAACATAAATGTTTATGTGGGTGTTCACTCAGAATATTTTCAATAAATAAGCTCTGTAACAGAAGTTGGATGTAAGTAACCATGTTAATATATTAGAGCTGTCAGTTACATGGTTTAACTTGATTACTAAAAAGCATCAAATAAAATTTTCCTTTTTTATCGCTCACCATTGTGGCAGGAATTAAAACATAACTTAAATATCACCACAGAATGACTGCAATGCAAGAATATCTTACAAGGAGACATCTGGGAAAATCAGTAATGCTAGGTTAACCATAGATATGAGCTATTTAGCCTCTCTTTGTCATCTTATTGACTTAAATTATTTTGCTTAATTAACTTTCTATGATTCCTGTATGTCAAAATAATCACTTAAAACGAAGGTAGCTGCATCATCTTACACAATACCGGGTTGCCAACTTTGGGCAGCTGGCTGGCGTGAGATTTTCAATTTGAGACAAGTCTGCAAACACATTTACATGTATGTAAGAGTTTCATTACCTTGTAAATATTCTGTAGGGCTTGTAAACTACCCACGGTGCCGCAGACCACCACTGTGTGTGTGTGGAGTTTACATGTTTACCGTGTTTACCATGTTTACCGTGTTTACCATGTTTACCGTGTTTACCGTGCTTGGCGGCATTTCTGCGGATCCTCTGGCTTCCTTCCACTGTCTAAAAAACATGCAACTTAAATGAGCTAATGTGCTTTAACTGACCGTATGTGTCACTTAGTGTGCATCCTGCAGTGCTTGGTTGATTCCTGGCTCGTGCTAATTATAATATAATATATATATTTTATTATGTGTATTGTATGACAATTACTTGATTTGTCAGATTAGTCGGTAGATTACTTGATTTTTGATATAATCAGTAGTGCCAGCCCTAAAATATATATGATGTCTATAGGTATATGAAAGTGTTGCACTGCTGTTTATAGATAAACTCAGTGCAGTAGTAATAGTCTAAGATGATTAATCAAAGCAGTATTTAATGTTTAACGGGTGGATGGATGAGGTAGTATGTCAATAGTCTTATAGTGTTGTGTTATTTGTGATGTTGGTTGTCTAGTGTTTTATTGTTGGGTGTGCAACAAATGTCAGGTGATGGTTTTGGGTCATCGTGACCAACCATGGTGGGTGTCTGGTGACAGGATCTGCAGGATCAGCTGGAGGATATGATGGAGGATGCCAGCGAGGTCCAGGAGGCTTTGAGCCGCAGCTACGGGATGCCGGAGATCGACGAGGACGATCTGGAGGCGGGTGAGTGTGAGCTCAGGGGCGGGGTGTGTCGTCACCTCTGGGTAAGAGCGTGGCTGTAATTCAACCGTGTTCGAATGCTCAGAACTGGATGCCCTGGGAGATGAACTCCTGCTGGATGAAGACACCTCATACCTGGATGAGGCTGCCTCAGCCCCCGCCATCCCCGAGGGGATTCCCAGCGACGGCAGGACGAACAAGGTAAAGGTCCCGTTTGTCGTGATCCGCCTGCAGCGAGGGCCTCGCCCGCTTTTGGGTTTTAACGTTTAAGCCAGTTCAAAGTCAACAAATCTTTATTGTCAACTTAAGACACATGATGCATGATTCATACACTTATTGGCCATAATGCAAATGAGACGTAATAGATAGAATATAAATACTGAGACATACAAACAGGACATTTTGAAACATGGACATTAAGCTAAACAAAAGAAAACGTTAATCTCCTGATCGTTGACGATTGTGCAAATTTGGCCTGGAATTGAATGAGCGGAGTTATGCAAGAAATAAATGCATTTTAGTTTCTGAGTTTTGACTCTGGGGATATTAGTCCTTTTAGGAGATCCAGTTTTAGACGGTGAGGGTGCAGACTGCTCAGCAGTGAAATAGACTGCGGTCTGGGGATAAAAAAGCCATTAAGCCTCACTGCCCTGGATTTGAGGCTGTAGAACCTACAGCCAAATGGCAGTGGAGCCCGGGGTGGGATTTGATCCCCTAACCCTGGAGGTGTGAGGTCACCATACGATTATAGGTTAACTGCTTTCCTCCAGAGCTCCACTGTGGGTTTTCTCCTAGGACCCGGCCTCCTCAGCTTGACGTCCCCTGTGGTATTTGCTGTGATTTTCCTCTGTCAATTCCAGTCATAATCTGTGCACAGGGTTCTTTTGTGCTTCTGCCTCGGAGGAGTACACTTGTTTTCTCCACTCTTACAGGATGGTGTCCTCGTGGATGAATTTGGGCTACCACAGATACCTGCCACCTAAGAAAAAAAAAACAGCGCTCCAAAATAATTTTTATATGTAAAATATGACTTTATAATTCACTCATAACTGCTATTGATTTTGAATCTGAGCTGGCAGCCTTTTCCCATTTTCTTTTTGTTTCAAAGCAAAATTTCTTTACCGTTCCAGTGTAACTTTGCTGTTTGAAATTGAATGCTAATAAATCCGCATTTTCAAATCAACTTCTTTCAATTGATGTCAAGTTAGAAGGTGTGATTCATCTGTCATGCATAACTTTTTTTTTTTTGATATTTGGAAGAATTATTTAAAGCAGGCTGCCGTAACCCTGTAGATAACACTATGGCTTGTATGAAAATCAATAAATTATGTTTTAAAGAAATGTTTGGAGGTAATTTAGATTCAGTCCTTTCTTGGTCTTAAAATAATCCAAGTTCAATTTTATTTTTTTAGGAATGTACTATGAAATGTTGACAATTTAATTTCTTTTTAATTAGATGTTTAACTTTAAAAAAATTTAGTTTAAAACTACCTTCTGGAATCTAGATGATATATAGTATTGTATATCATGAAAGATATAACCTAAACTTCTGAAATGTATATATAATCTAGAATACGGTGCTAATAATTAAACTGACTAGCTATAATATGTAGATGCAACCATTAAAAAGGGATATACTTAAACCACTGGAATATTATATGTCATTGTTTGTCACCTGGTTGGGCCAACCTAAAAAGTAGGTCATTAGACTATTCTTATAGTGGGTCATGAAGTGTGTGTGTGTGTGTGTGTGTGTGTGTGTGAGAGAGAGAGAGAGAGATAGAGAGAGAGTGTGTGTGTGTGTCAGAGAGAGAGAGTGTATGTGTGTGTGTGTGTCAGAGAGAGTGAGTGTGTGAGTGTGGATTAGGTTTATTTAGCTCTTTAATGGCACCACCTCCCTGATTGACAACCTTGGCTCATGCTTTACTGAACCAGGAACCATCAATAATCTGGCTCCTCAATATAAACCAGTTGAAAACCGCTGTTCTAAATTAATACATGATGGTAAGTGGTGCGGTGAAATTTTCATCATACGTCTGTGTTATGTTGTAGTTTAGTGGCAGATATGACATGCTGCCGAATACAAATTATATATTATAGTGCAATTAATGTTACGTAATACCCGTGGCACAGTCATACAGTAGATATTATACCTCCTTCAAAATTATCCTCCGGCATTGAATTGGGGTCACGTGATTCTGAGTGACAGTTTACATGCGTGCCTGTAGGATTATGGTCATTGTAATGTTTAATGGTGGTTTCTGAGCAAATTGCGATACCTTTAGAAAATTACAATTGCTACATCTAAAGTCACATTACACATTAATTATGGTATACATGCACATAAAAAAGTAATCGAACGCGGCCCTTCTCGTTATTAAAAACATTAAAATTGAATTTATCTATTAATTACAGCAGCACAAAAGTTTTAACTTGACAAAGATAACACATTACTAATGTAATGACTGAATGATCGTATTGTGGGGTTAAGTAACAACAGCATAAATGTCAGCAGTGACATTTAAATCCAGTCTTCGGGTGACAAATGAGGATATTCCTAAATAATGCCTTCAAGCAGAAAGACTTAAAACTAATTGCTCGTTAAAAAATGCATTTCAATGTTATTGTTCACTTGGTATAGTGAAATTTTTATTTTAAAAAAAAATCATTTATAGACCACCGCGTAAGTTTCTGAGTGTAAGACGTGTGGATAAGATGTTTAAAATTTAACATGTTTCAATTTGTTAACACAAATAAGAAAAATGGCTGTTATCGTATTCACATTGTTCTGTGATATTATGTAACTTGTTTGTTATTCAACTAGCCTTTTGGGCCTATATATAATTACATATTATTATAATTGTATATCCAATAATATGTATCATTTATGTGGGCATAACCCGGCATTGTAAAGCTGGCGTGAGCGGCATTTAATGTTATCAATATTTTGACTTCCTGTTTAACCAGGAAGCATCCCTAACTAGTCCTCCTGCAGACGGATCGCAGACATGGCTGAACCCACGCTTACGGTCACCGTGGCATACGGTAATACCCTCTTTTGCTTCGCGCCTCTGCATTGGAAATTAACGTATCCGATTGCAAATATATGTATATGTTTTGAAGGGAGTTGGTAAAGTCACCAAAGCTGACATATGCGCCCTTCCAGCCAGCGTCAAGCACAGCGTCGCCCTGCCGGCGCCGGCCGGAGCAGAGCCGCTGCTGCGGGACCTGGCCGAGGAAGTGGCCCGTGTGACCGGTGTGCCGGTCCCTTCCCAAAAGCTCATCTTCAAAGGTGCTCCGCCGGCAACTGTCGGGAAAACTATTTCCCATTTACCGGAGTAAAGTTAGCAGTGGGTTCGATATCCGCCAGACATTCACAGATTCTCTCTGTATTTACTCTATTAAAATATTACAAAAACAAGGAAACTCCACATTCACAAATCAGTGTGTTTGTGAAATTACATGCACACCTTGGTTATTCGATTACTTCATCCAATAATTTGTGAAAATGCAAAATAATGCAGCTCCTGTTGTGAATTAACGCGTTCGCTTGGCTTTTGACAGTCCGTAACGTTTCAAAATAGAAGTCTCAAATGGAAAAACAAAGAATTTCTTTAACGGTTATGACCGAAGACATTCAACACTTTAAAACTCCATTCCAATGTGTTACATACTTACACGAAATCGTTGGCTATTGTGAAACCTGCAGGCAATTTGTGAAAATAACTTGCATGCCTCATATCCATTATTTTCTATGCAGATGGAACATAGAGCATCCTAATGCTCAAAAGCCAAATAAACTACATTATGGTATAAGCACCACCTACATAGAAAATAATGGATATGATTTAATTTCACAAATCACCTAAAGGTTTAAGTGCTGACGTACAGGATATATAGGCCTATAGGTTTACTCATGTTCTTTGACCACAAGTTGAAATTTAGGATGCCCTATGTCCACCTGCATAGAAAAATAATGGATGTTGGCTTAAACCATTATTTACAGTTTTGCAAGTGTTATTGGTCCCTGTATGTGATTGTGATTTCGTGTATGTAACACATTGGAATGGTCATAACCGTTAAGAAATTCCTTGTTTTTCCATTTGGGACTTTTATTTTGAAACGTTGCGGACAGTCATAAGCCAAGCGAACGCGTTAATTCACGACAAGGAGCTGCATTATTTTGCATTTTCTCAGTTTATTAGCTGTAGTAATCGAATAAGGTGTGCGTGTAATTTCACAAACACACAAATGTGTGAATGTGGAGTTTCCTTGTTTTTGTATTATTTTAATAGAGTAAATACAGGGAAGATCTGTGAAAGTCTGGCGAATATCGAATCCACTGCTAACTTTCCGTGATCCATCTTTACAGAACTGATATTTCCCGTGCTGCCGTCTTTATGATGTCTCAGTATGCTCTAAATGTTGTTTAGAAAATTAGAATGTGGATGCATAGTCAATTACAGTTTTTAATATCCATAAATAAATTACACTGCCGGGAATATACACCAGAGTAATCGTCTGGGATGCCGTTTTTTCCTGGTACCAAAGATCTTATCTTTGTTGCTATTTCAATATTTTACTTCGGCATATTACGTACACAGCCAGCGTGTCCCATATGTACATATATACAGAATTTAGGAAGAGTCGATTTTAACAAGCATTGTCCTCCTATTATGCAGGGAGGTCATTAAAGGAAATGGACCAAACCCTGGCCAGCTTTGGGGTGAAAGAAGGCGCTAAGATCATGATGATAGGAAAGAGGGTAAGGCCGTTTATATTTCGTGTAAATACGCGGTATGCGGAAAACAACCCTGTCGATTGCGGCGAACTGTCCATTAGCTAATCAATTTAGGGAGACTGCCAGTAACGATAAAGGAAATGGCATGGACATTTTGCATGCCAATTAAAAGATTTGTCTGTGTAAAATAAGTATTCTTCAGTTTCGAGTACTGTGATATTTTTAACATCAGTTTCTTCGCGTAGAATAGTCCAGAGGAAGAAGCAGAGCTGAAGAAGCTGAAAGATATCGAGAAGTCTGTTGAGCAGACGGCTAAGAAGCTGGACAAAGTGGACGGGGAATTGACGGGTTTGAAAAATGTAATAACCATTTTGTGACTTCAAAGACTGACCAATCAGGTGTCGTATTCTGCCAATCAGTTCCCACAATGCACTTGGTTGTACAAATTAATTTAAAAGAACAGCAGGTTGCCTATTTTGTGAGACTTGGGGGCCCATCAGCATCACTTAGTTCCACTTTCCCCTCCACTGTGTGTTTAAGAACTTGACTGTATACATACATGATTCTCCCTGACCTTTCGTGATATCGATGAATCATACAGGGTTTCTTAGCAAAGGATCTACAAGCAGAAGCTTTGAACAAGTTGGATCAGAGGGTGAAGGGGGCAGCTGAGCAGTTCATGAAGATCCTGGAGCAGATGGACGCCATGGTACGCGTGAGCCTGGGCTCCACCCATGTGTCGCATATCTTTGTGTGGCTCAGTAAGTTTGGGATCTGTTCCTGACTTCAAGTCCCATGGTTGACAAAGTAATTACTGGGCCCTTGAGCAAGGCCCTTAACTCTAACTGCCTTTCCGTACCTGTCTGTTGCTTTGAACCCAAGCATCTGCTAAATAAGTGCAAATGTCGCTTGTATGTGTTCTTGTGCTACCAGACAGAGCCATGTTTATGCACACACAGATGTCCTTTCAGGATAAAAAAAAATAAAAAAAATTCTTCTGTTTTTCAGAGCTTGCCTGAGAATTTCAGCGATAGCAGGATGAAGAAAAAAGGCTTGATTAAAACCGTCCAGGTAATCCGACACCAGTAAAGCCAGTTTCAGTGTGACCTGTGGCCTGTACTACGAAGCGGGGTTACTGGCTTATCGGGGTAACTTGTCGGATTTAAGGTAGTCTGGGCAAAATGTAAGTGTGCAAATATTTAGTCCATTTAAACTGTGGTACCTTAAATCCGACAAGTTACCCCGATAAGCCAGTAACCCTGCTTCCTAGTACAGGCCACTGGTTTTACTGGTAAAGCAGTCTGACTTAAGCATTAATTATGGATGCTGGAGAGATAGTGGGATGACGTGTGTTTCAGTGCCTCCTGTCTCCTTTCAGACCTGTCTCGCCCAGTGTGACAGAATCGAAGCTGGAATTTCTGAACATCTTGCAAAAATCCAGTCCAAGAACCTGGCACTGGTGGACTAGGCCGGAAGGGGCTTTCTGTGTAAATAGCACACCGCTCTGTGAGCGGCTCGTAGACCTGCACTGTGCTCCGCCTCTGGAGCAACCTATTTATCTGTCATGAATTAAACTGGACTTGTTACCACAACAACAAACATCAGGAACTGCCGTGATATCGCAGTTTGATTTAGTCTAAATCAGGGATTTGTTTCTTTGAAGTGTGATCCTTGTTGGATACTCTACGGCACTTCTGAAGTCGTCCACCTTGGTGCTGTCCACTCCTCCTCCCATCTTAAGGTGCAAGCAGGTCTTAAGGAGCTTTGTAATCATTTTCTGTGTGCTCCTAAGCTTCGTAATCCCTGTGTTACACCTTAATTTTCAGGTCCCACTGTGTACTCAGATTTCTTTTTTTATGTAACCTATACAAGAAGTACTGTAGCTAAGTTTCTGTATAAGGAAGAACGTTCCCACTATAAAATGATCTGGTTCACTTATGTACCTCAGGTCAAGGCACAGACTGGCTTTCAAATTCATCAAGTTGTCTCCTTGTTCATGATCCATTTTGCAATCCAAGTGAATTTTTAATAATGATGCACATTGCCTCTGTATGGTTATTTTAAGGGCAAATTAGCAAACATGTACCTTCCTGTTAGTGCAAACTGATTAATTCCTGTAAACCTAATTTGGGGAAAATGGATAAACATGTTTCTCACTGGGAACCAGGATGAGAACCACGGTCACGAGTTTCTGAACCGAAACCCGGTGGGAAAGTGAGGCGAAACTCGACGCCTTCGTGGATTTTTAAGCGATTTGTTTCCATACCATTTTATTCCCCCCACTTTGGTAGGCATTTTAATTTTCATAAAAGCAGAAAAACATTCAAGTGTTCAATCTTACACACTAACAGTGCAACTCAGTAAAAACATTTATCTCTGCCACCTTCAAGATGTCGTGTCCCTGTGTGGTTTTTGAAATAAACTCATTAGGTATGACTGCACTAATTGTCTTCATATCGGGACCATACTAGGGGAATTCCCCTAGACCAAGGTAGAGTTTTTTACATCCAGAGGTGGATCGTTCGGGTCCAGAAAGTAAAAATCCAGGCCAAGATTTTGTTTCAACCAACCGGTTGTGTATACAGAGTCTCATTCACAGAGTACTCAACTGGTTGGTTAAAACAAAATCTTGGCCTGGATTTTTACTTTCTGGACCTGGACTATACATTTCTGCTAACATCTCACAAATACACAGGTAAAACACAGGTGAATCAGACCCTGGTAATTCATGAGAAACAATCACACCTCTAAATATAATGTGATTAAAAATTCTAATTGAAACTACCTTAATTGCTTTGCGGTTTATAAAGACGGTCAATGTTGAGTGTTTCTCAGCCCATCCTCAGGGACTCACAGACCGTTTGCTCGGGGGGTAAAGCTGCCCCTCAGCCTCCTATAACCTGCCCAAGCTGAGTGCATACTATAATCAGTGATGAGACGCTGGACGCTTATCCTCTTTCACTTCTATCTGGTGTGGTTATCCCCCATTCATTCCCCATCACCAGTCCGTCACCAGTTCATCCTGTAGCTGTGAGGGAAGATTTTTTTATGCAGGTATTCCACCACCTCTGCCTTGCTGGTCAGCTTCTCAAACTCATAGAATGGAACCTGCAAACAAAGCCCCACAAAAATATCTGGGTATAAATGAATACTGAAGCCTGCATTCGGACAGAGCGGCAACGTTCCATGATTTCCCTGGCTAGGAGCTATCAGGCTCCACAGCATGCAGTAGCAATAAAATTTCAACACATGCATTTAGAACCAATGGCATCTGATCATTTAAGCCCCAGAGCCGGACTGGCACCTTAATAATTCTGCATTCCCCTGAAGGGCCCACTGCATACCTGTACAACTTCATATCCCAAAAGCCTCAGGTGCCTCTGTTTAATGGCCTCTTTGCCAAGCAGCCTCCTAGTGTTTGTGGTGAACCGCTTCGGACCATCAATGCACACAGCTATCCTGCAGATCAACACCAAGAACATACACCTCTGAATATGTCCTAGGAATCATATACTGGATGTCAAATCAGTTTGACTCAAAATGTTCTCCCGAAAAATGATCAGCTAATAATATTCTGACAAGTTATATCAAACGCAAAAGATCTTCAAATTTTCTTTAGAAAAACAATGCCATAACAGAATAGTTAAAATAAAGTTTTAACAAGACAATTCAACAGTTCACAAGAGAAATTGCAAAGGTTCATACTTCTTAAAGACGTCCTCAAGATTGCTGGCTGGTAAGACGTATCCTTCCTCATCGAGCTTTATCTCCACATCTGTACCAATGAAAACACCCATTCATTCACACCAGTCATCTTCATACATACATCAAAGAGCTGGAGGAAAGTAAGAACAGCCCAAAACACTTCAAACTCAACTTAGCATTTCTCTGTCCAGAAATGTCACATTTAAAACAGTGTTGGAAATTTCAGGTCCAGAACGTAAAAATCCAGACCAAGATTTTGTTTCAACCGACCAGTTGAGTACTCTGTGACTATGAGTCTTTATGCTCAAATGTTTGGTTGAAACTTTCTGGACCTGAAATTTCCACCTCTGCATTTAAATAGTTTCTTTTCACAAAATAAAGGATATTTCTTACTCATTTTGCCAACCTATGCTTTGTCATTATTTCTTTCAAAAAGTACCCTGAAACTATCTGTTGAAACGCAACACTTTCTCAGTATTATTCATCTAAAATATTGGTCAACTTTACCTTAAATTTCCTCATAGCAGCTTACAAAAACTCCCCAAAACCCAGTACCAAAACCAAGTTTGGTTTAGTTCTGAGACCTCGGCAATAATTCGCTAATCTATACAGGGGACTTCAAAGCCTGAGAGTGGAGCATCCCACCTAATGTGTAGCAGTATGGCGTCAGGACACGGGACGCAAAGTAGGCCCGAGCCCCCAGCAGGTCGATCAGGCCAGCTTTGACAGAGTTGTAGAGGTGTCCCTCCACGGGAGTCTCCAGGGACCGGCCGGGCGCGAGGAAGGACTTCACACGGTACTTCCGATGAAGGCTTGGTCCCTACGATTCAACAGTCAGGTGCATTGGCAAAGAAATGGAGAATCCCAGCAAGGAATATGCCAGGTAAGAGTGGAAACATCTCATAACAGCCAGAAAATGGGCTCCTGATGAACAAAGTGCTTACCTCGTAGAAAGGACACTCCAGTTTAACGGTCATGTAGAGCTGCGTCAGCTGTGAAAGTATGATCCTATCTATTCCCGTGCCTCGTTCTGAAACAGATTGAAACAAACGGGCAGGTAAAACACTGAGGTTACCCTCAAACTTTGTACCCGTTGGTAGGCATTTAAGTGCACTGACTGAAGGGAAGTGTAAAAGCACAAAAAAACTTTCAGATTCAACTTACCAGAAAGACTACATTTAGATAATTTATTCACAAAAATAAAATATGATTCTTGCTCTTTTTGTTAATCCATGCCTTGCCATTTTATTCAAAATCTTCACTGAAATCATGGAAACGCAATGAATTTTCAGCATTCGTATATATATATTTTTTTTTTTTTTCCACACTCAGCTCATAGATGCTTACAAAAACCCCCCAGCAAACTAGATACCAAAATAAAGCTTGAAAAAGATTCAGGAGATACCAAAACCTGGGAAATGACAGTGAGATCCGTACTCTTCAGATCAGGGGGCACCCCTATAGTCATATCTCAAAAATTGTTAAAGGTAATGAAAAGAAAGAGAGAAAGAAAGGAAGACAGACAGACAGACAGACTTTATTAATTTCTCGGGAATGTTCCTCCGGGAATTATATAATCTTCTGACTTATCAAATCTAACCTGGGCTAATTTTTCATTTCTACCAGCCTGTAAGTGATAGCACCCAGCCAACAGAGACTTCCGTTTGCCGCTGAGGAAGACTTTACCTTGAAGCTGTTGGAGGAAATATGGGTTGAAAACCTTGGCCACGAAGTTGAGGGGGAACCTCTCAGCCAAGGTGCACGAGTGCAGGAGGTTGAGCACCGTGCGCGGCTGGAACTGCGAGAAGCGCGAGTGCAAGATGGCCTCCACCTTCCGGAAGAGGACGCCCGCATTGGGTGGGAGGTACGCCAGCTTCCCGAAGGGCATGATCTGCCGGGCAACCTGGCTGGTGCTGTAGCTATCCGCCCGGTACACGAAGCTCTCAGCCACCACGTCGAAGATGGCCGGTGAGAGGACGTTCCGGCGAGCGAGGTACTGCATCACCTTGGAGACGGTCTCCGGATGCGACTCAAAGGCCGTCGCCGTGACACGCCTCTCCAGCGCCTCCACAAAGAAGCGGTCGCTATGGCCGAAGTGCATGAGGGCCGCCAGCACCGATGCCAGCTCGCTGTCCGAGAAGCTGGCCATGTGCCGCACTGAGCGCTTACTAAGGCTAATCACCAGTGCCATGGCCTGTGTCTGGTCCAGGGCCACCAGGGCGATCAAGATTTGGCTTATGGCAGCCGGGCCAAGCCGGCTAGCGATAGACACGGCATGGGTGTTCATGGTGTTCAGGAGTTCCTGGTAGCGGCCACCTTCTCCTGCTCCGGCCTGGAGCAAGCCATAGACGGCAGCAAGCTCATCCAGGCTCCAATTCGCTGGGGATCCAAGTCGCACCTGGTCCATCACCTGCTGTAACATCCCGCACCCGGGCCCTTCCAGGGCCAACAGCGCTTCTCCGAGGCTACACAGCTGCGCTACGGAGAACCTGTCCCGGTCTAGCCGCTCCTGGCTCTCGGACACCAGTCGCACCACCAGCGTGCTCCAGGGATCCACGTAAAGGCGCGTGCAGGCCAGCAAGGCGGACACCAGTCCGGCTTCAGTGAGCCGCCGGGACTCGTGCTCCAGCTGGAAGCAGAGAGCCCGGACCACGTCATTTTGAAGTACCTCCGCGTCCCTCAGGCCGCCCTCCCCCAGCTCAAGGTCCGCGATGCGGTGCAAGGCCGCAGCCGCCATGGTGTCTGACATCACCTCCGCTGACTGCAGGAGACGCAGGACCTGCTTTGAGGAGCTGCAGTCCCGGAGTCTGTCTGAAAAAGCCCGCTCGTCTTCCGCAGCGGGCCGGTGCTGCTGCGTGAGCAGGAACCGAGGCGTGGAGTCGCCATGGAGACACACAGACCCGAAGCTGAACGTCACTGGGTCCCTGATGACGGTGGAAAGGTGTGCTCTCCCACTGTCAAAAGGGTTAGGGCGGCAGACCCTCCTCTTCCAGACAGTCTGGGGACAAGCGAAGCATGCGGTTTGCACCCAGGGCTCGACGGGACTCCGGGAGAACGATGCTGCCCCGTGAAAAGCATGAAGACCTCGGCTCCTCGGCACCAGACTCCTCGTCACAGCCCGAATCAACTTTAAAGCCATGACGCAGCTGGGAAGCTCACCTGGACTGGGAGCCTACAAAACAGGAGACAGCACATGTTTTCAAAATTTCACGTCTTCTAGGCTTCAAAATAATTCGAAAAATCGGTTTGTCACGTCATGTTTATTGTGTTGCTTGGGTTTCGGGTAAGAAGCGAACCTTAAAGGTTTTAGGGATGGATAAAAACAAACCGGTCCGATTTGCCCTTGGAAAATTAATGCCACTTCTAGGTATCTGACTAGTATTTTAATTATAGACTGGCTGAAACAGCCGACTATTTTGCTTAGTGCTTTTTTGTACAGGTCTTCCTGATATACTTATTCAGATAACATGTCCACAGTTCAAGTAAAAACCTATATACTACCTTTCCGAAAGCTCGCTAGCATGTTACGGATCCGGCATGGCTCCACAGCTACCGATGACAACCGCGGTTTCACTTCCGGGAGCGTGATGACGCGCAGGGGGCGTGGTTGCGTAATGAGCGGCGTATAGAGAGGTATCCAGTTATAGGTGTTACGTAAAATAGATATATTCTAAAACGGATGTATAGTAGATATATCCCAACACGAGGAACCCAAGGCGGATATATCCAAGCATAGGCATGTTGTGCACCTGGGTTTAGGATCCCAGTTATGTTAAAAACACACACAGTGGGGTTATGTCTGCATGAACTGGTTTTCCATAGACGAGGCAGTTAGAGTGACCAGATAATCCATGTCAGGGAGGACACTCTGAGCTAGGACAGGAATTGTAAATTACCATTTCAATTAAACGTACCTGGATTTCACTTGAGCACTGAGTTCTTGCTGTGTGCTGATTGGTCAGTCTCCTATAATCATGCATGTGTCACTAATGCTAATGTGAAACAGCTGGATGAGTCTTTCAGTCAAGGAAACAAACCAGTCAAAGCACAGGAAGAGCTGAACTATTTAGCCGAGCACAGGAGCCTTTCAGTTTGAAAGTAGTTTGTAAAACACGAAGTAGCTCAAAGTGTCCTCCCTGACATGGATTATCTGGTCACCTTACGAGGCAGTGTGATTCAGAGCTTTACGTAGATAGGGTGACCGTATGTATTTTGCACTGCAAAAAAGAAGATACTGGGGGGGCTTAAAAGCAACAAAAATATACATACAGAAAATATTCCTACTGTAGGGAGCAAACGTCACCATGACAAAGCAAAATCCCTGACATTTCAGCGTTTTTTTGTCCCAAAAAAAGAGGACAGGTCCTGCAAAAATGACGTGTGGTCACTCTAATAGTATTTGAGTGCCCCATAATTAACATAGTGTCCTTTTTGTTGGACTGTCTAGAGAGAGTGGAAACGTAGTCCGCATGTTTTGTCGCTCTGTTGCGCTGGAATGATTTTATACGAAAATATTGATGCAGATATCGTTTAATTTTCCACATCATGGTTGCACACACACAAGTTACTTCTCTATTACATGGAGACACAAGGAAAAAATGAGATTATTGACGCCAAAGTTTAAGCTTAAACTCATTACCAAAAATACAGCAGTTAGGGATTTTCCTTTTTACAACTTGATAGTACATGCTGATAGTCACAAAGGAGGTCTTCATAACAGCATTTCACGGGGGTTTGAAGAACAATACCATCGGTTTGGGGCAGGTTTTTAGCAAAGCTTACCTGCAGGGCTGTTATCTCCCTACATCACAACAGATGTTCAGACAAAAACACAAAAAACAAGTTGATAGAGAACTTTATTTCAAAAGTATCAGCTTACAAAATGTAAAAATCCAGCTAAGTCAGACCTTTAAATTAACATGGGTGTTTCGTGGATGAATTTTCTGTTGCTTTTACATTTTTAACAGCGATTTTTCACGCCACAGGGATACACACGACCTTCTGCGGGGTCAAAACGGATATTTATGACAGATGAGCACATCTGCTACGACTGATCTCTGAGGTTCAGATATCTGGTAAAAATGACAAATAAAATGGTTGCGCCGTCTGGTATATGCAGTCTGGCTTTATTGCTAAGGCAGTCAACAGAACGATCTAACTTGTTAAAAAGACAGGACGTGGTGCACAAGTTGAGCGAGGAGGTCTCCAGGTATCCGGGGGTGGGTGGGTGGGTGTCTGAGGGCCATCTAGTCATCCTTGTCTTTAGCCCCGTGCTTAAGGATGCGAGTGAACTCCACGTAGTTGAAGTTGCTCTTCTTGTCAATCGGCGCCTCGCGGAAGAGCTCGTCCACCTCCTCGTCCGTGAACCGATCGCCCATGGTCGTCAGAAGCTCCCTCAGGTAATCCTCCTGGATGAAACCTACGGAATAAAAGACTCTCAACACCATCAGCTGATCAATCCCCCCTCTTTCAGGGGAAGTTTTTGAGACATTTCGATCGAAATGTAGCTACAAGCAAGCATCACCACCATTTCCTCCAAAAACTTTTTGGACTTTGTTTTTATTTGCGTTCATTGTCTTTATTGTTCATTCTTTTGCACACACACAATCCTCTTTTTTTGGACATTATACACCCTTTTTAGGCCATTTGCACATGCACACTCTCAGAATTATAACCTAGCATAAAAAAATCCCTTGGAATGAATAAAGTTTTATGTTGTTTTATCTTATCAGCACAGACCCCTCACAATATGTTTGCACATTATAAATGCACTTTGCATGGGATGTTTGTTACTTACTATATGTTCACTGCATGTTGTCCATACTGTGCCTTTTAACTTTCATCTTTGCACTACTAGAATTTGCACAAACCATCGCACGCCATGCATTTACTCGTTACTGTCGTGTATTTTGTGCCTGGTAATTTTTTCTGTCTGTGTTACACCCTAACTGTTAATTGTCTATTGTCATGGTGTGTTCAACAGTTGCAAGCTGTACCAACAGGCATTTCCACTGGCCTTAGTCAGATCATCACTGATTCTATAACACTGCCAGTTTCTCAATAAACTTCATTTTAAAAGTGACCAAGGGCACAATATTCTCTCCTTCTCGCATGTTGTTCTGGTCAAATGTCAGTCTGTAATGTGTCACTCAGAACCTTCTTCCTTAGGAAGTACCTCAATGTAGTATCATTTCAGACTTTGACAATTTCCTTGTATATTTTATAATCTGTTTGTGTACTATGCACTTTTAATTTGTTTGCAGAATGTGTACAGTCTCTGGACTGTCCATTCTGTTCTATATTTATGTTTGTCTGTGCACTACGTTCTTGCTGCTGTATGCACCAGAATGTTCCCCTGGCATCAATAAAGCCCATGTATTCTAATGTAAATAACTTCCAAATAGAACCAAACACTCTGTATTTCGCTATGAATTGCTCAATACCGCAGGTATGGGTTTATGGCCACATGTTCTGGGGGTGCTCACCCGTCCCCTCCTCGTCAAAGCAAGCAAATGCGTTCCTGATGACATCCTCGGGGTCGGTGCCGTTGAGCTTCTCGCCAAACATGGTGAGGAACATTGTGAAGTTAATGGGGCCAGGGGCCTCGTTCATCATGGCCTCCAGGTACTCATCTGTAGGGTTCTTTCCTGGTAGGGATTTTGAAAAGATTATTTTAAAAACTGGTATTTAAATGTATCCAAAGGACTCTCCAAGGAACTAGTTACAGATGACACAAATGGCTTCTTCCAGCTCTTCTTATACATGAGTCTTACAGAAATCGTGCAACTGGTTAATGCAAATTTATCCACTGATGGAAACTGAACATAAAAAAATAGGGAGAATTTCATCACCCCTTGCCCTGCATATCCCAATACACCCAGTCTACAAATTCCTTAGAGAGACCAAGTCCACCAACTATCTGTACTCTGGAGAGACAAACCATCTTCATCAGGCTGAAACCAGAAAAGCTGGTTCACAAAGCCATCACCTAACCTACAGGGAGTGGGAAGCATGTGGATGGAAACCAGCTTCTACATTCATTAGAGTTTTGTACTTGGAAGTGCTTGGGTCATGTGAAGTCGCCTTTCACAGTTGGGGTGGGGTGGGGGGGGGGGTGGTTAAAGGAGCTCTTTTAGTGTAATTGTTTGAGTTTTTTTTGTTTCTTCCTGTGTAGT
>JABJVO010000091.1:168289-195780 GCA_026770805.1 Boulengeromyrus knoepffleri
TGTGTTGGTGGGGGTGGGTGGGGTGGGGGGGGGGGGGGGGGGGGGGGGGGGGGGGGGGGGGGGGGGGGGGGGGGGGGGGGCGGGGATGGCTAGAACTGCCTCATAACATTTAAGTTCTCAAGATTTATGGTTCTTCTCCAGTTCACATGCAAAGAAAACACCCCCAGGGCACAATTAGGTCAACGGTTCCTTGAACTGATAATGAGTTTTGAATGCTGACCAGCACATCCTGACCTCAAAATCTCATCAATCAGTCACATGGACCTACCCAATGAAGCCAACATGTCATGCAGATCCTCCTTGTCAACGAAACCATCCCGGTTCTGGTCGATCATGTTGAAGGCCTCCTTGAACTCCTGGATCTGGGACTGGTCAAACATGGCGAAGACATTGGAGGTGGCACGCTGGGGCCTCTTCTTGGTGGTCTTTCCCTTGGCTTTTTTGCTCGACATTTTGGCTGTTTTTTTGTTTGTTTTTTCTTTACCTTAATGAGGACAACAAACAAACCGTTAAGATTATGAGGGACAACATCTGTTTTACTATACCTTTGATTTCTCATTAAAAAATTACTACTACATATAAAAGCTTTGAAGAATGTTTGGAGCAAGAGTACCATCTGGCTAATGGGTAACATGTCTCCACACGCTAATAACAAGGGGTGGGTAACTTTAACTGAGGGTTGCTGGTGTCAAATTAACATTTGTTCATTGGAGGGGGGGGGGGGGACCCTTATTTTAAAGATAATCTCAAGTCTGACTTCTGAATATCAAGCAGAATCACACTCTTTCCGAACAGGCCATCAGCAATCTCTCTCCTGCAGCCAAAATCATTAATCCAGATAGACTGGGTCAGGCGATGATCAAAAATAGTGCGCGAGCAGCAAGACTTGGCTAGTCCTGGCAAGCGGGGCTTTGAGAACGCTGCAGGAAGACCTCCAAAAGCGTGTCACTCGCTATTAAAGGCGACGGTGCTGCCCTAGTTCTCGCTACATCCTCTGTAGGCAGTTAGAGAAATGGGAAGAACACTACAGATGATAAAATAGGCTAAACTGAGAGCTGAGGATTCACGCCGCGGGATTTTACGTAAACAGCTGATCAGCCACGTTCGTGGCTGACACGATACGACCAAAACGCGTCTACGAGATAACAACAACGCGCTTCGTATGTGACTCCGCAGAATCTCTTTTCTGTCCGTCACCAGTAATACTGCTGCATGCAGCTGGCCATCTCCTGTAGTCAGGGAGACAACCATCACCATGACACATAGCATCTGGTTTTATTGAGAGCCATAAATAAAAGTATAGTCCGTATAGGGTGGATCAACGTAAACCAGAGGCTCGGAATCCAGTCACAGCACAATAATAGCTGACTGTCTTACCAAACGGTAGCCATTCCAGTAAGAACTCACCAAAAAACTCAAGGCAAACACACGAAAGCCTTCGACACAGAACAGAAAGATAAAAGTGATCAATAGACAAGAAGCAGATATCCTATCTATGGCATTTCATCACTACACTGAACCACTCCAAAAAAACAGTAAATGCTGCTCTTTTTTAACCTAGTGATGCATTATTGACAGGTTTTTAGTTAAAATTAAACCAAATCCCGCCCCCCCCCCCCCCACATTGGTACCAGACAAAGACTACTACTATGTGATCCAGACTCTTACTATCACAGATGGCCAGTAAATGATTAAAGGTTCCCCACAACCTTGCTTGGTGTATTATTCGGTATAAATAATGTAGGAATGTATTACAACACACCCATGTAAAGCGCCTTGGGATGACTCTGTTGTGAAAGGTGCTATATAAAAAAATGTAATTGAAGCCTGACCAGGATAAGTGGATGAAAAATTGGTGGGTGGATGCATTCCTGCATGCATAAAAATTGACAGTTTTGATTCCATTTGCAGCCAGAGAGTTTAAAAGATGTTGAATTTAACGTTAAGATGTTAGATCAAACCGACCGTGAAACAACGCAATGTGAACGTTAAAATAACCTCTTCAGATCGGTAGTAAATACAGAAGAATGCGATCTGCCTAACCTATAACAACAACAAAACAATTCCAAGATACATAAAAGAATACCGACCTTTACAAATAACAATTCCAAGTACGTCAGTACCACACCTACCACACCGACGAGAAGCCTATTCACTGCAGGGTTAACTCGCAGGCCAAGATTTCAGTGCATTACCACTGGCCAGCTTTTCTGATCAAGAGAAAACCTACCATCTAAACGAAAGGACTTGTTAAAACGGATGGTTTCGTAACCATGACAGGAACCCCCCTACACTGCCCCTGGGCCCATCTGGCCCAAATGACTACGGCTCGGCCGTCGCTCCATAACCGCAGGGCACAGCACGGAAACGCAGCTCCAGTATTCAATCCAAAGCGATCACGCACCAAAACCCACCACCTACCATCATATTTAATATATAAAAAAATAAAAACGAACGAGGAAAGGCAAGCCATACCTGATGAACACGACAATAAAGTGAGAGGAACTCCGCGCTGCTTGTACACCACCGCCCTAACTTCCTGATAGTCAGAGCAGTTCCGCACAGGAAGCCAAGACCGAACCACCCTCAGGATTGAGGGGGGCGTGCAAAGTGTTAAATATAATTATACGTCAAGCTTTAGTTTACATGCCAAATACGCTTTATTTTTTTCATAATAGTTGTAGTATTTCAAGTTCCGCGATTTTAAAATTTAGCTCGAGTTTTAGTAAAACTATTTTCCTGACTTGGTATCATCCGGCACATTCCACATTGGCAACGTTGATAGTGTAGAAATGTCCTTTTAGGGAAGAGAGGGACGACTTCCGGTCTGAGTGGGGTTAGTTTTGCGCATATTGAAGTCATTAGTAACGCCAATAATATTGTGATTCCGCTGTACTAGGAACACGGCTAAAACTGTGCTATTGTTATTAACTAATTATGCTAACAAGTTAGTGTTAAGAACTAGCGGGAAAACTATACTAATTTTGTATCGCCCTCTGTTTTTAACGCGAAATGTGCCACATGAGGAGTGACTGAACGTACACTGGGTGTAAAATTAGACGGTGTGCATGGGAACAGAACACCCTGGGGGGTCAGAGAAAACAGTTGGTAACCTTTGGAAGAAGATGGAGTGTTGCCCTCGAAGTCTGAAAGAAGGGGCCAGAGCGGAAGGCATGACTCACGCCCTAAACCGGTCTGCTGCAGCCCCCCTGTGTGTTACCGCTTCCAGGGATGTTTGTGTGGAGGGCAAGTTTGGGTATCCTCCTAAGCCCCGCGGGGAATATTCGGCATATCTATGGCGGCAGTCACTTAGTGCTCGTGGGACGTTTATTCAAACTGTCCTGGTTTATGGAAAGTGATACGTGCGGTTTTATTCCAAATAGAGCTGCACCTGTGGGCTTTTGTCTACACAGTAATTCGTGTTTGGAGAAATAGCTGGGACTTATTTAGTGTATTCCTGAATTCATGTGTCATAAGTTATTTACAATTAGGCTGCTTATTCTGTTGAGACAACACATGTAAATGTCAGTCGAAGAGGACATTGCCTGACTTCTTTTACCATTTGTTTTGAAATGGTTGTTAGTGCAAATGATACGAGAACGCTATTAAAATTCCAACAATGTTGGCCTGAACATGGATGCATGAGGGAGCATTGCTACCCAATAAACCATCACGTGACCCTTGAGGTATTCAGTAGTAGTATGGTCATTAGGTCCACTTGTGCTGGCAGAAGAATAGGGATATAAGGGGCAATGGATGGAGAGCAAGATCAGGTAGGCAAAAAAGAGAATTTCCCCACTGGGGTAAAGTATGATCATTCCATTTTTATTGTTGTACATTATTCCAATTTGTGTAGCACATTTCCCAAGATTACATTGCTCAAGGCACTTTACATTTTCCCAGCCCATAGTATGTTTGGGATTGCTGGGGGGAGGGGCATAATATAATAATAATAATGTGTAATATAGCAATAATATAATAATGTGTCAGTATAATGTGTGTCATAATAAACATCAGTGTCTACAGTGTAATGCTGTTCTCGTATGGCATACTTAGCCACTGGTTTTACCCAAAGTTATTTACATGCTTTATGATAGCCGCTCTTTATATATTTAGATATGTACTGAAGCTGGCCCAAGGGTACGACAGTTCACCTCACCGGTATAGAAGTGCGAACTTCATTATTCATGTCTTTTTGTCCTGAATATAGGATGATCCTATCCTCATCCATAACCCCCAACAGGTTCCCTGGGATTTAACTAAATGTTAGTGGGAAACAGTAAGTGGTGGTGGTGTGCTTCTCCCACAGATGTGGCTGAATGATCGCTGATGCCGGAGATATTAATAAGGATGAACCAATGAGGAATGAGAAGGTGGGTGTGGAGACGGACAAGTGCATGTTTACTGAGGGAACGGGGGCAGAACAAAAACACCATATTAATTTGTGCCACCCCGGAAATGAAAGATAATGGTATCATCCCCATAAAATCATCTGTGGATGAGGTCTGGTAGAAATCTGGGAATATTTTACAATGCACACAAAATCTGTGGTACAGGGCACATCTAAAATGTAATAAAGAGAGAACAATATACAGCATAGTGTGAAAATTAACCTCTTCAATGTACCTTTTAAACCTAAACACATCTTATTGTTGTTGAATTTCATTTAATACTTGTATTTCTAGTTAGCTCCCTGCAGGTCCATAATTAGCCTGTAGAGGGCACAAAAGTTTATATTCAGTCGGAAAGGACAGCCATGGTCTTCACGGGCCAGAGTCCAGCGGGTCTTAGACAACATATTCTAGATAACACACCCCATCAAGGGTGACCCCTGCCATGTGTCCAGGACTGCCTGGGATGGGCCCCACCCCTCACACACAACCCTGTCCAAGATGTGAGTTTGGAAGTTTGATGCATGGATTTTAATTATCAAACAATTCGCATTTGAAATATCAAGTTACTTAATTAAAATCCAGCTTTCTTTTACCATCAACTGACTAGCTTTAGCCATAGTGACTTTTTTTTGGGGGGGGGGGGGGGGGGGTACACCGCCGCACTCTAAATGCAGTTGAGATCACTATCATCTGATGGGTTTTCATAGCCATTACTGTAAAGCTGGGGACTTGATCTTCCTGTCACCATGCACTTAATCCAGAACGTTCCGCAACCATTCACAACAAATTGCTCACCAACGATCGGTTAACTCATGTTATTTGAAAACAAGCCTTTGGGATTAATCGGGCCCTGTTTTTTGTCACAAATTAAATAATGTAAAAAATAAAATGATACGCAGCTCTGTTGAATATGGAGTTTTATTGTTGTGGCATAATCAGCATGCTTTCGGTCTGCGTTGGTGGCGATCTTTGACTCTGTAACCACTAGAGGGCAGGCGAATGACGTAGAAACCACTCAAATGCGTCCTCATTGCATTTCATTGGTGTTTATTAAGGAACGGCATTCTCATTAACTGAACAAAATGTACATCAAAAGTAATAATGTCAACCATATATTTTACAGAATAACAGGTCGT
This sequence comes from Boulengeromyrus knoepffleri, assembly GCA_026770805.1. Lineage (NCBI taxonomy): Eukaryota > Metazoa > Chordata > Actinopteri > Osteoglossiformes > Mormyridae > Boulengeromyrus > Boulengeromyrus knoepffleri. The sequence continues at coordinate 173,820 of JABJVO010000091.1, forward strand.
AATCCATCATAATTTACCGTTTAGCCAGTCTAAAAACTTTGTGAAACACAAACGTCCAGATTCCTTAATTTTGAACATGATATAAAACTATGAAACTCAGCATAATAAGCAACATAACTCAAATGCCACGCACTGTAAACACTGATCAAGGTTTTATTTTAAAACGAAAACAAAAACTAAGGTAAAGGAAAGGTATTCGCATTGTTACTATAATAAGACCTCTGCCACGATCGTCTTCCCCATACTTAGGATTCCATCCTTCGTGCCCCCAGCCCCCCATGAATATACAAACACACGACCCATCTTGTTTCCACACACTAAACACGACGTGAAGCTCAGACGGACGAGTCATGTTGCGCACTCCTATGACGTCCGAACCCCAAGCGAAGTCATGTTACTTGACCAAATTCATCCTGCCTCCCTGCGCCACACTTTACGCAAATACACTGCGAATCAGAAATGTTCAAAATATTCCGCTGTAGCTCTAATATTTAGGGATAATAAATGACACGGATTTTTGTGTAAATTTCGTTTGCTTTTTTTTTTTGTAAATTTGGCAAGTTAGAGTTTTGTCTCAGAATAACAGTCAGTAGACCTTGGACCCATAGAGGTATTTTTTCCTTCTTACTGGGGAGTTTTTAGTTCCCCTCCCCCACTGTCTTCTGGCATTCTTCCTTTCCGTTTCCCCTGGCTCACATACACAATTTTGTATAAACAGTGTGATAATGGATTAGCCATACACACTCTTGTCAGGTGCCTTGGGGCACTACATAAAAATTAATTAATTTGAAAATGTCCAAAGCTTGGAAATCACCTTCAATCTCTATAGATAAAGACTGGACCATCACTATTAATTAGAAGGCAGCTGATGTGGTCTTTGTCACAAGTGCAAAGACTGAAGGTCACTTCAGTTTCAGTCAGCATTGAAACCACCTATTTTGGAATAAATGTTGCCATGGTGACGTCCAGGCCAAGCCCCACCCTACCGGTGAGCTGCTGTCTTTCCTGCTACTGGTTCCTCAAAAGCCTTGGCTAATGCCAGAAACAGAGGCAGCTTGACAATGATTTAGTGGATGTGCAGGTGGACGGGGAGTGACACGTGGGTTAAGCTCCCAGAGACATATGGGTGTCTGGCCATGATACAGGTTAAAATAGAAATCAGTGACATCTGACGGTGACTCGGATTTATCTCACGGTGTGATGAGATGAAGTCATTATCCCGTCGTGTTGTCACATTCCTTCTCGACTGGCAGCATGGGTCCTTGTGCTGTAACCAGTCCCTTTTCATAGAAAATGCACTTCACAGACAGACTGATTGGGGGCTAGGTAGCGAGGGGGGAGGGGGGTCTTATCGCCGGATTAACGAGATTGCAGGACCAGATTAAATCTTCTGATTGACAAAATAATTTGCTTTGAAGTTCAGTGTCACACATCTCAACAGCCGTCCTGTGTGGGTTTGCATTTAATCCTATAAACTTTAAAAAAAGCATTTTTCCAACTAACAGTTCACGTTACCTTAAAATAACACTCTGCTGACGACACTACAGTGGCGGGTCTCATCAACTCATGACTACAGGAATGACGTGAACCAAGTGGTGAACAAACGTGAACAAAACAAAGGAGATCAACATTGACTTCAGGAGATCGCACAGCCAACACCCCCCCCCCCCCCCCCCCCCCCATGTGAAAAATTAGCAGCATTTCAGGGTTTTATATTCCCACAAAAGCTTGTTTATAGAGAAACCTCTGGAGAGGGTTGTTTTAATCTTTCACTACCACAGCGTTAATATCCATTGTGCTGGAGGGGTTCCCATATTAAAGGAACGGGGATGCTGCCCGCCCATGTGCTAGGTCTGCCCCCCCCACAAGGAGCCACATGCCCAGGAACCGCAGTTAATATTTCATAACATTATAAACCTCCTGAAGATGAACGACGCTAGAGGGAGAAGTAACAAGAAAACACAGTTTTTAATTTTTTCCACACCATTTTACACGATGCATTTCCCAGATAAGAGCAGGATCTTTCGGCAACCCAATGCCAGATGTACAGCGCTTTCTCCACGCAGTGCCAAAAGAATAAGCTCTAATCAAACGAATAGATAAAGCCAGACGAGGGTTAGCAAATAAGAGGTGAGTCAATGAGAAAGGCCGCAGTCACACACCCTTTCTGTCCCTGTTCACTTTGGAACTGGCACTACAGGACACTACCTGCCTGATAGTCCTGCTGCCACAGCACATTTAATGGGATTTCCTACATTTGTTTTCATATAATGTGACGCGGCCAGTATGCCACGTTATATTTGAACTCGTAACTCGGAAATTCTGAGTTTCTAGTCAGAAATTTCAACTGGAAAACGACACAACCCAGAGCTCAGAATTCAAGATGCCTTTATCCTTTATCAACAGAAGTTAAAGCTGTAGTTTTCTGTTTATTGACAGGAAGGTGTGACTCTATTGATTTGTGTCTGGCCTAATGTGGGCGGTACCTCATAACTGTGTGACCCTGGCGTGGGCGTATTTTAATACCCAAGTCTCTATATCTCACCAAAAATGTAAGACTAGGTGAGAATGAAGAATAGAGGTAAAGAAATCATTTTAATGAAGCGAAACATGCATTTCAGGTGGCCTGTGTTCGTTGTGCACACTGAATCATCTAGTACTCAGGTGGCCTGTGTTCGTTGTGCACACTGGATCATCTAGTACTCAGAGAAAATGATGACTAAGCTAATTGCTAAGCTATCTGCTCCATAAGAAGATGCAGAAACATGTCAGCCACTTATTCCAAGCAGAAACCCATTTGCCAACAACCATGTTTGCTGGCTCTGATCAAATCCTTGCTTTTTAAGCTGTATTTGGAACAGAACACACCTAACCATTGAAGCTAGGCTGTGCTACATAATGGTATTGTTGTGCAGTGAGTGAAAAAAAATAAAAAGCTGTAATTACTGGTCAGATGACTAATGTCACAGAATAGTGTTATTACCAATGCAAGTTTTCTGCATGAAGTCTATGATCAGAAAAACAGATTATTATGTTTCACTCATAGCAGTTATGTTACAAAATTGCAGTTATCCGACAAAAAATTGAATTGTGGACCGTGTAAATAATATTTTCAGCCTTACAGTTCGTGGAGCTCCAATTTATGCATAGCGAAGCGTCCCTATAAAAATCCCCACATGTCCAGAAAAATTGATAAGGTGCATGACTGTTTCGATGGAAAGGTCAGATTGGTTTCTTGACGTTTTTACCTTTATTGAGGAAAAGTGCACCCAGTGAGATGCAGCGCAGACAAGGTAGCTGGATTTCCTGTTTGTGCCCAAATGTTCTTTAGAGACCGGATTAAAAGACAGAGAAAAACGTGATGATCAAAGATGATATGACATGATATAAATAGTGGGATGAGTCAGATAAGAGTCAGATAAGAGTCAGATAAGAGTCGTATAATAGCATGAAAATCGGAGGGATGTTGTTTTTGGGATGATTAGCCTATTTACCTGAGGTGTCTCTATTTGACACATATGAGAATGTAAGAAATACTGCATATTGCAGGCTGATACAAAGTCCCACGTTTGAATCTAATAACGTTTTGTGGGACACATCAACAATCTTTTTTCCTTAGCCAATTTCTGTCAGGCTCATATATGTATCATCTTACATCAGCTTGTCACAAATTGTTAAATACGGACAAAATGAATGAAAGCAGGGGATGTAGGAATGAAATATGAGTATAATGTCATAGGATAGGTTGTGTGCTCATAATACCTATGGTTAAAATATAGCGTTTGGAAATGCAGCGCGGACAGACACGGAAGGATTTAAGAGTGTGTGTGTGTGTGTGTGTGTGTGTGGGGGGGGGGGGGGGTGGGGCGGTGGCGGTTAAAACCTGTTTTTGACCTTCCCAAGAAGAAACTCAATTTGATGAAAATCAAAAGAATAAATTAAAAATAAAATGCCAAAAGTCTTGTATTTTGTTTGTTATGTTTCTTACCTGGTTAACGCCTGGGTAGGAGTTAAGGTTGTTATGAAAATGAATGGATCCCCCAAAGAGAAACAGATACCAAATCTCTCTCTCTCTCTCTCTCTCTCTCTCTCTCTCTCTCTCTCTCTCTGTGTAGTCCAGGTATATATTACTCTGTGGAGACCAAATGTCCCCAAAATGTGTTAAAAACCTGTTATTTTTTTCAGATAGTCAGTTTTATAACGTGGGCAGTGTATGGTTCAGTGGGCTAAGCCTGTGTCCCTGTAATCAGAAGGTCACTGGTTCAAACCCAGCCTCAGCAAGTCTGTGGGTCCGTAAGCAAGGCCCTTGACCCCCAGCTCCCTGGGTGCTGCCATGGGGGGCTGCCCTTCATGGACAGCTTACTCTACAAAGAGCCAGTTCAGGGTGGTGTAAAGACAATTTCCCCATGGGATTCAATAAAGTTTTATTATTATAAAAATCTGTGACTGCAATCAAAAAAATAAAAAATGTCAAAAGATTTGTTTGGTAATTTATGGTTACGCTTAGGGCTGGGTAGGGGTTAAGGTTGTCATTGTTGAGATTAGGGATTTGCCCATAGAAATGAATGGACAGTCCCCACAAAGTATGAGAACGTGTGTGTGTGTGTGTTGTCCCTACAATGTGATAAAAAACCTGTTTCAGGTCCCCACAATATAAAACTCAATTTTTTTTAGGATTGGGGTTATGCCCATAGGAATGAATGGAGATTCCCCACAATGATAGGAATATATAGGAACTGCGCGCTCACATCCGTGCATGTGTATAAGCAGCAGTCCGCTTGCCCATTTGAGAGCCTGGGCACGTGACCTCAATCCTGCACATCTGTGACCCCCTACTCCTCATAAATAAACACACAATTAAATACAATTCAGAACAATTTGCATTAGTTACTACAGCGTGTTAACTTTTACAGAGAATTATACAGACACATAGCCTACGCTTATTGCCCATGTAAAGAAATATAATCTACTAAATTATCCAAATATCCAAATTTATTAAAACATGAAGCTAATTAATGCATCACTATAATACACAATAACTGTAATAGTCCATAGTTGGCCGTGACGTACCCATGCACTTCTTCAACTGTGGTTCTGATCCGTGCTCGGTACAAAGTTCGGGCACAACGATCGCCGCTCCTGCCGAGCGCAGCGTCTGCATGCAGGTCTGCGGCGGCTCCTCTTCGGCTCCCCTAAACGCTGCACATCGCTCGCCGCGTACCGAGCTTTGCACACGTCCCAGTAATAGCCAACATTTTGGGTGTCTTCAGCTCACATGGTCGCGTCTCGTCTTTTTTTTCCCTCCCTCTTGTCTACTTATCTACACAGAGAAACCTCCCATGGAAACCTCCTGCAGATACACCGTTATGGAGAAGAGCGGAGGACAGAGTGTCATTCACGATCCCTCCTCATCTGGATCTCCCTTTTGAGCACTGCACTGACTGTTCTCCTAATGCAAAGACCCCAGGGTGATGTTTCTGGACGCCGGGAGATGAATTGCCTTATAGCGGCAGCAAGCGGGCAGCTGATACCCGGAGCTCTGAGCAGATCGTGAAGACCTTCTGATGCTGCGTTTGGAGAATTGAGATAGGAAAGATATACGGGCTTTGAAGGAGCAGAGACTCAAGCATCCTTCAGGAGAGTGAATGTCTGTAGATGCCAGGCAAGAAAATATCTGACTCAACCCAAGTAAAAGGTTCAACTTGCCGAAAAGAATGGGCACTGGGATGTCACAGATGATCCAATAGTCTGGGGACGTTCAAGAATATCAATATCTACGGGACGCAACACATCACACGTGCTTCTGCTATACCTAGGAGTGGAAGAGTCATTTTATGCACTTTCTGGTGTATTACTGACTTTAAGTGTTTGTGTTTAGCGTCGCTAAATCATAGCGGAGGACCTGAACATAGGATCGGGAGGCTGTGGAGTTTCCTTTTAATGCCCGGCGGGGGGAAATAATTTGCATTGTAATAGACACGGAGAAACCCTCACTATGGGACAGGCTGTTGTTTACACCGACTGCGCTGCGGAGCCGCTTTCATGAGCTGACGGCGCCCGGCAGCCTCCTCCGCTGTAGGTGCTTGTCGGTGACACCCCGATCCTCCGAGCGGGTGGCTCTGACCGCGGCTCCGGAACCGACAGCCGACCGCCGGATAACCCGCACCAGCGTCGACATCTCCGCCTATGGGACACTGTGGACCGTATGGCGTGCTACTACCTAGTGATCAGCTCCACGCATCTCAGCAATGGCCATTTGCGGAACATTAAGGGAGTTTTCAGGGGTCCGCTGTGTGAGAGCGCTGGAGGCGACTCGCCGGTAAGGTGCCTTTTAGTCCCCCTGCTGATTCTCCGAAAAGGGAGAGCAGATCATGTTTTCGGTGCTTCACAGTCACCCAGCCTAATGCTGCAGCTGCAGCGTTTGTTAATAAATGTCATGCTCGCTGTTATTAAATGTTACTCCTTTAGTTGCGTTTAGGTGCCTCCGGGCAGCCGGACGCCGAGAGCGATGCCGGTCAGTCTAATATCACGGCTGCTTCCCCCGGTAGTGTGTTAAGTTGCCTCGCCTTTTATGCTCGACGCCGCTCACAAATAATTGCTTTGCAACTAAATCTAAAGTTCAAGACGTGCTGTTATAAATAGCTGGGACTGTGTATAGAATTTGTGCTATTTCCACACAGCCCTTCAACGTTTAAAGAAGTAACGATGCTTTCAATCGATACTTTCCAAATGAGTCAATTTACAGTAGCTTTCAGTTAATAAAAGACAATGACTGGCAGGTCTACTCTAAAGCATGTATAGGGTTCCGTTTGTTGATATTATACTTCAGTAAAAATGGCAGGCTTCTGGCTTAGGTGATTCTGTGATCTTCTCACGCAGTGGACCGTGGTCCCAAAGACACAGGCCTTGTCTTTTTGAAGCCCTCTGACATCTTTTGTATCAAAGTCTGACATGTTATTCGTTTCTCCCCATCCAGACAACATCACCCTTAAAAGGGGGCAGCTGACATTTTCACTCTCGCTGGAAAACAAACTGACAGGTTGAAATTGCGATGACTTTGCTTTTGTGGTGTGGTGCCTGGGTCCGTCGGGGTTAGGTTCCTGCCAGGGGTCAGAGGTCTTTGATATCCTGAAATCAAAGAAAGATGCAGTCAGACCAGGATTCAAAGAGACGTTTTACGTCCAACGGGTGTTTTTGTCTTAAGCCCAGGAAAGACAGTGGCCCCACAAATGAAGAGCCTTGCCAATGGGGAAGCAGCGTGACCTGGTCATACCTGTGAGGCGCACAAAGGTGCAGCTCACGGCTCAGTACACGCTCACATCCGCCCAAGAGCCCCCATCCCCCATGGAGAACACTCCCTCCCCTCCTCTGAGGGAACGCTGCACCAGTCAGATTAATTTAACATCCACGGCCACGTAGTTCAGTATCTGAAAAACTCAGTGCACAGAGAACATGAAACGCAAAATGAATCATTGTGTGATTTCACTGTCCGACATTTTAAATGCCTTGATCAAAGTTCTCGCTTGGTTGAGTTTGGCAGGAGATGCTCGGGGTCTCTGCTCGTGTTTATTTCCCTTCCTCGCTTGAAATAGGATGTTTTCTTTGCTGTGTGCTGCAAATAAGCCTCCCAAGGTCTGTTCTTGTGCTTGAGATATGAGGCTGGTATCAAGTTCCCTTTCAGTCTCCGTTAAGGAAAAAAAAAGTTAAACAGCAGCTAATTATTGAGAGCCTAGTTACAGCAATTTCTGTTGTTTAGTGCTTGAAACCGAGTGAATTTGAAGAATTCAAGAAAGACCTTGTCTGTAAATGTGGCACATTTGTGCTTTTGTGCTTTCTCTGGGTGCTGATTCATTTTAAAGCGGCATATGGAACCGATGATCAGTTGGGTAGAAAAAAGTCAGAGCAGCTGTTGCAGAAATGTCAGTTTCTGCTGAAAATTGCATCATGTCTACGCTGCCTGGATAGATGCTGCCACCAGGTCTACGCTGCCTGGATAGATGCTGCTGCTTCCATTGCTAGGGTGGGTGGTGATGCAATCATGCGATCATATATATGAGCGTGCAGGTTATCTTTAAATGGCCCCTGTTTGCCAGCAGTATACAGTGCGGCTCAGACAGCAGGGCTCGCATACAGGTAGTGCTCTGCGAAGTATCGATCCACCTCTGTTTCCACTGTCGACCACTAGGTGGTGGTTTGCACAACAAGCATTCAGTCTTCTGAAGGCAGCCTGTGTGACCCTTAGTAATGGAGCCTTGGTTAGTCTTTACCTAGAATTGCAGTTCACCTTTAATTCACAGCCTACAAAATGTAATTCTACATCCATATACTGTGATTATGCTGGCTGAGATTTAGATTTCTATGAAACACCCATTTGCCTAATCTGTCCTGAAGTGTTACTGTATTTTAAATTAAGGGGTTTCAAAGTATCACAGAAATGTTTCTAGACATGTCATTTTTTTCTGTGGAGAAAAAGCAAAATGGTTCCAGACTTTTGGCACAAATTCCGGTTTCTCTGCGTTTAAAAGAATTTCAGAATTTTAAATGTCTTTTTACCAAGACATGCAAACAGAAAATGAATACATTTTAAAAAATATTGTACTAAACTGTTATTGACAGAGTCAATAACAGGGAATCTGCATGAAGGATTTTGTGCACATCCATACCACAGTCCCATTTAGAAGTGAAAAGCTGACATAGTGTGTGTAATATAAGCTCATTTTGGTAAATCTCTTTATGTTATCCACCTAATATAGGCTCAGAAATTTTTTTCCCGGCCACTGTGCCGGAGCTTGTTTCCTGACCCACGTCATCTGAGAGCAGAGAAGGTGGCCATGACCCGCCCCAGAGGAGAAGGTTCCGCACGGGAGCCACATTTTTCCCTGCATTCATTTCCATTCTTTCCTGATTTGCTTTAGCCCACATTTAAAGATACAGGCTGGATCGCTTTTGTTATAATTTGTTGTGTTTTAAAATGTATTAGTCACAAAATGAGACATTATAATTAGGTACTGAGAGCTGTGATTTTCTTGAAACGAGTGATGATGAGCAGGTGCAGAGGTGGATAGTTCAGGTCCAGAAAGAAAAAATCCAGACCGAAATTTTGTTTCAACCAACCAGTGGACACGTAAAGAGTTACAGTAGCAGAGAACTCAACTGGCTGGTTGAAACAAAACCTTGGTCTGGATTTTTTCTCTCTGGACCTGAAATATCCACCTTTGAGTGGGTGGGGTAGGGGGTGGGCGGGGCATGTGTGTAGCGTATCCCCGTGGGGCATAAGTCTGTAAGGTGAGGCTGACAAATCCAATTTCTGAGACACGTCCCTTTGCTCTCTGTGAAAGGCCTCGCACGACAAGCGGTAACATACCCAGTCCCCAGGGAGGGAATCGCATTAGTGTGTCTGCTGTCCGCCTCGTACCTGCACTTTAAATTCACTGGGCATCGGGAAGAAAAAGAGAGATGGCTTGTCCAGCGTTAAGACAGCAAAGTATGTCAGTATGCTAACGATTCTCAGAGAATCAAGCAGAGATGCTCCATCTTCAAAGTCTGTAATTTTTGGCAGATTAAACAAACTTGCCCTCGAGCTGTTTGGAAACCCTGGCTGGTCAATAATTATCCAGAGTTTCTCTGCGACAAAGCTTGATTCCCTTTCTGAACAGCCAGAAAAAACGGCTTCTCTGCCCATCTGCCGTCTGAATCGGACAGCACTGATTCAGCAACAAGAACAACAATATTCATATGAATAACAATAATAATAAACTGTTCTGCTTTTCCAGCAGAAAGTTCACCTGAGATCATGCTTTCTTGGGATGATGACTATACATGTTTTGTCTTGTCTTGGCTCTAGGCCAACCCAGACCACCTGTTCTGATAGATCAGGGGTGCCCAACTCCAGTCCTGGGGGGCCGGAGCCCAGTGTATCTTAGTTCTTTCCCTGTTCCGCCATAAATGATTCAGCTCAAGATCTATGTGGTAATTAGCACAAGGAGTTGAATCAGGTGTGTTAAATGAGGGGAAACCAAAAAATGTGCAGGGCTCTGGCCCTCCAGGACTGGAGTTGGGCACCCCTGTGATAGATGTTACCCATAATTCCATAATATCCATGTTGCAGCATTTTGTGGACGTGGACAGAAGTGACCCATGTCCATATTGTCAGTTATAGGTAAGGCGTTCTCCATACTCACCTCCACATAAGCTTGTAAGTTAATTGCTCCTCTTTCCATAATTCCTGAAGGAGCTCCATAGTTACTGTGTCCTAGGTGCCCAAACAAGTCTACTGCAGCTGGTACACTCTTTAGCGGACATGTTGCTTCGTCTTCTTCAGTTCAGTGTTTCCGCTGCTACCAGGGGGCGGCTCATTCATTGCAGGATGCCAACTCAATTAGCACAGGATGCTACTTTGCTAAGTGCTTGGTTCTCGCTAAATAAACACACAATGCTAGCGCATCCAGTGTGCTGGGCTGTCTTGTTAAGTGAGTGCCGCTAGCTCATTTAGCATCATGAAACATCAGTGTTATAGCCTGAATAAAAAAAAGATTAATTTTAGGGAACTTAGAGCAGATTTACTTTGAGCCAGAATCCACAGTAGCTAAGCCCAGGGGTACGTTGAGCATGGATTTTAACAATCATTATTGACCTCTTTCCATTTTGCCTCTCGTATTAAAATGTTCCCTTAAGCACAACTTTGTTGCGAGAAGCCGATCTGAGATTAGTCTTTTACACCAGGGATGTGTAAAAAAGTGGCATGAAAGCATACGGTTTGCGACGCAGTGAAAATGCTGTTTTTTTTTTAATCTTCCTATCGGTTGGACTTGATGTTCCGCAGTGTGACCGACGCCAGCATTAGCATGATCTGCAGTCTTTACTGCAGCTCTGCCTCTCTGCTTCCAGTTGCTGTTTGGCGTGTCACCAATGCTTTCAGAGAGCTGAATGCATTACTGCTCCTCTCATATTTATTTTTGCCCTTTTCACTTTCGCTGCTATCGAAAGAACAAAATAATCATCTGAGAATCGCATTCAGGAAGAGCTTTAATGCTCACGGCTCCTCGAGCCGTTAATAATGATTAAAAATGACCCGATTGGTTTGCAACTCCGGATCGATCGCGTGCAGTTGGTCGGGGAATCTCTGGACCGTGGTTTCCTGTGATTCACTTTGACCTCCAAACAAATACCTCATGACACACCAGTGATTGTTTTAAATCTGAAAAGCCATCGCCGTTCATGAGCAGAAACCTCTTAAAAGTGCCATGACTCACTCCCTTTGTTTTCCTCATCGAAAATGGATCCAGCTAAATATAACCGTCCATTTTCCGAGAGAGTTTATCCACTTAGGCCTGTGCAAGTCCGCAGCCGGCCTCAGAGCGCACAACTAGCACGCTGATGCGGGTCCTGGACAGGACTTTAGCACATTCACATGCAAAGGTCAGGGTAGAGCCATCAGGGCACTGGAATCACATTTCTTCAGGGCTTGCGAGTGTGGAGAACATGGAGAGATAATGCCTTGCATGTCCTGGGATGAACTTCAGGTCCAACGTGCCTCATCTGGTAAAAGCTTCAGGGAAAATGGACCAATGAACGAAGTCATAGGCTGCAGCAAACACACTGGGTCCACTCAGGACCGAGACACAATGGCTAAGACATCAGGTAAAGCTCAGTCACAATGCATGGAGAACATAACAGGATGACAGAGGCAAACAGAAGAAGGAGAAGTTTTCCATTAATTCCCACTGAAACTGCTTTAAAAATCTCAGATGATTTCCCAGAATAATGACCATGAATTGTTGACTTTGCTCGCACTGTACAGGTACTCTGCTCCCAAGCCCCGCAGTGTACAGGTACTCTGCTCCCAAGCCCCGCAGTGTACAGGTACTCTGCTCCCTAGGCCCCGCACTGTACAGGTACTCTGCTCCCAAGCCCCGCAGTGTACAGGTACTCTGCTCCCTAGGCCCCGCAGTGTACAGGTACTCTGCTCCCAAGCCCCGCAGTGTACAGGTACTCTGCTCCCTAGGCCCCACAGTGTACAGGTACTCTGCTCCCTAGGCCCTGCAGTGTACAGGTACTCTGCCCCCTCTCATTTTAAAGTAGTCTCATATTGCATACCCAGAGAGAAAAACAATAAACACTGTCTTCCCTTATTTTTTGGAAATCCCTGCAGCTGAGTGTCCACCGTCGGGTTCAGGTTACAGCTCTTCGGGGGACGTCATGTGGGTCTCGCTTTTGCACCAGACAAGCCTTTTTAAATATTAATCCTGATCTTAGGGCAGTGAATCAGTGGGTAGTGCTGGTGCCTCACAGCTCCAGGGTTTGAGGTTTGAGATCTGCATCGACTCTATGTGCATGGACTTTCTCCAGATACGGCCCTGTTTCTACCTCCAAAGTCACACTGACTAGTGTCTCTAAATAGCCCGTAGTGTGTGAGCAGATGATGCGACTATGCTCTGTGATAGACTGGCATCACATCCAGGGTGTACCTCAGCCTCGCATGAAATTTAAATGTACTCTTTATGTTGTGTGAGTTTCCTCAGTTCAGATATATCTAATTAGTTGAACTGGTTTCCCTTAATTGACCACAGTGTCTGGTTATATGTATTTTCTAATAAACTGGCATTTCATCCTCCTCTGTACTGAATAATTGTTTGGAGGGTGGATGGATATTTGGAGATTGCTTGTTTGTGTAAATATGGCCAGGAGCTGAAGTGTTTTTAAGTTTCCTGCATTTAATCGGCCTCAAATTGGCTGTGTTCTCAGACTGGAAATGCGCTCTGATAGGGTGCAGCGGTCCTTAAGCGCAATGTTAAAAATACTAAGCTGCATAAGTGGATAAAGGATCCAGCGGTGAAAGGCACGACTGTTACAAATAAACAAGGCTGCCAGCAACACTCATGATGTAAGTCTTTCATAATGTTTTCTGTCACACTTTCTTTCTTTTAAACTATAATTGACTCCAGCTCTTTAATCTCAAATAAATTAGTCAGAGTTGATTAGAAGCAACACTTCATTCCTTGATAAATTTTTATTAAACACCACTGTGTGTGTTTTCTTTGGTCTAATGGATGTTCAGAATGTATATAAGAGCCTCCAAATGGTCCCACTAATTAGACAGTTTGGGAGAGCAGCTTGTGATGTGGCTTTGGGTCACGGCGGTGTAGCGCTCACTGGATGGGACATAAATCCCGCGCGGGTCACAGTCCGGTCCCGGGTCACCTTTCACATTACAGGACTGCCCCGCTGACATTTTCCCGCTACGCCTTCGTATCCCCGTTCCTAATGAAATGCCCGACTGACCTTTTCATGCCAGAGAGGACTCTGGGTAGGACGGGGGTCTTCCCGTCGTCAGTCGTTTCAGTAGACATGCCCCCAACTTTGTGGACATCAAACAGGAACCTTTCGCTGACTTCCGGAGGAATGATCCACCCTCCCCGTGTCTTTTCCCACGGTCACCCTGCATGGCCAACTTCAGCATAATGTCTAAATTACATTCTGAATGGCTTGGGGTGTGGGATGCAGACACATCATTAGGTAAATGGTACCTGGACACTTATGAAAAAAAACATTGATCAACCAGAAAAATCCCCAAAGTGTCACAGAGTTAATACTTAGCTAAGCTCTCCTACAGTTTTTAAGAGGAACATCAAAGGAACCAATTTCACAACCAGACTGAGTTACAGAAGTGCGTTGCTATTAAGTTAGAGTGACTAGTCTATAGTTTTTGGCCTGGCCTGTTATGGGCGATCAGCACAACAGCCGGAATCGATGGGCAAGAATCCTTCCTTCTTCATTAAGGCGATGTTGGCTTTTATTTGCAAGATGACGTCCAGCGTTGTCCATCCCTGAGCTGCCTGCCTCGCCACTAGGTGGGCCGGTTCCCCGTGGGCTTGGCTATATCTGCAGGAAGACATTAGCGCACAGCGTGTGAAGCCGCTCCATCTCCATGAGAACGGCACCACCCTGCATTCCTCTCCGCTTTCAGTCCCAGCCAGTTTCTTCCTGAACATCGGCAGCTCCTCCCAGATAACTGGCTTCCCCTAAAACCTGCCAGTGTGTGATTACTGGGCCGGGCCTGAGTCTCTGTGTTTCTCCGTAGCTTAGATGTTCTGTCGATAGTAAACACTCTGCTTCCATTATTTCTTTGAGCTTTTCCTAACTATCCTTTCAGTGCAGGGCTGAAGTTATTGTGTCAGACGCTTTGAAATAAGTCAGCTGGATTCTCTCTATAATTTAGAATCACCAGTACAGGGTAATAGTTTATGGATTATTCTGATTTATTAACATCATAAAGAAACCTGAAGACAGGAGATTATTAGACCAGAAGTATGAATAATAAACAGGTGTAATTTAACGAGGGATATAAAATGTCTCCATTTATGGTTATTTTGTTAAGTAAATCACCTGGCGTTTATGTCATTTAAATGTAAATTACACCAAACTATGATTTGATATCAGTCGCATATTATTTTTATAAGCAAGGCACTCGTAAAATGAAAGAGACATGTATAAATGTGTGTAAATATATGTTCTGTATTTGATGAAGTAAAGCAATGAGATCATTTTAAAACCATTCAGCAGTACAATACAAGGACTGCAACAAGAATGAATTGGGACACCTTGCCTTAGTTGAATAACACATTAATTAATATTAAATAAGAATGTTATGTGCTTGTTGTATTTCCTGGTGCCGCTAAAAGTTTATGTGGCAATTAACATATATGACATTTTGAAAAAATCGCTCTGGGTCATTAATGTGAACACCTATAAAAAATCATTATCATGTTGGATTTCACATTTACAGATCCATTTACATTTATATTTCATAACGCTCTGCACTTTCTCAGAAGCCAACATCTTCTAACTGCTTCTCTTGGTTGGGGTCACAGTGCTGGAGCCTGGTCCAGGTGGCAGAGGGCGGGGGGCATCCAGGTGGGATGCCAGGCCATCGGGGGCGTAATTGCGTAACCTAACTGCATGACTTTGGGATAGAACAGGAGTAACTGCAGGAAACTGACATGCCCACAGAGCAGAGGCAGGATTCGAACCCGCAGCTATAGGGGTAACAGAGCTACCCACTGAGCCTCCGTTCCACACAAAAACATGCACTAGTCTACCACCCAAAATAGCACAGCTATT
Organism: Boulengeromyrus knoepffleri; assembly: GCA_026770805.1. NCBI lineage: Eukaryota > Metazoa > Chordata > Actinopteri > Osteoglossiformes > Mormyridae > Boulengeromyrus > Boulengeromyrus knoepffleri. The sequence continues at coordinate 188,940 of JABJVO010000091.1, forward strand.
TGTATGTCAGTCCTGCGTTGCTCCCACCCTTGTCTTGAACGGTGGTGGCATCTCAGCTGGCCCAGTTCTGCCCTGCCAGGCTGCACACCTGTCTCCACACCTACTGAACATCTCTCCACGGTGTGTTTAGTTTGAGAGAAATGTGCCGTGAAGGTATTTTCAATACAGACATTGGTTCAATGAATCTACAATGAAAATTGAACTTGAAACATCTTCGGAGCTATAAAAAAAAATCACATTTGTTAAGTGACTTGGAGGTCCTTGGCGTGTCACTATAAATCGCGTTGATTGCATTTCGTCTCTGAGCAGTATTTCCTGTCTCTCCTCGTGGGATTGTAGGAACCGTCTGATAAAATGGGAATGAGACAGTTTCCAACCATCACGTTGAGTTATTTCCAGCTCCCCATTTTGCCGTGAGATTGCTTATTGTCGAGGAAGATGAAGAGCGCCGAGGAAGAGCACAGCGTACAAATAAGCCAGCAAACACACCCTGTAGCCTTTATTCATTTTTATTCCCTTACATGATTCCCCAAAGACAACACTGCAGCTTTTATTTTATTCCCTTACTCTGCTCTTTGGCCACACTGTAGAATTGAAGATTTTAATTAGCTCTTTAATTAGCATTTTCCAACTATATACACCTCTTCTGCTCATTCATGCAGTGATTAATCCCAAAGTTGACCTTTTGGGTCCTCACCCTTGGGTGGAACCCGTGTGCTTTCAGGAGAACCAATCGTGGTACGGAGCCGATGTGGGGGATTATGGGAAACATTATTACTCTTTGACATTTTTACATGTAAAATATGGAGGGTTAAGAAAAAGGAAAATCATGGCTTAAGAAAGCTTTTAAACATGCCCAAAATGTGACCTTGCCATTAAGAAATGACTCAGCACTCAGGAAACTCATTTTGTCAATCTGTGCAATTAAAACAAATGTGTTATATATGGGAAATTAATAGCTGCTCACAAAACTTTCAGGTCAGAGGACATTTGACTGCCAGATGGCTTAACTCCATAGACACATGGTCAGTACTAGGAAATGTGTGAGCTGGATTTTAGTGGAAGTTATAAATTGCGTCTGCACCAAAGTTCACTGGCCGTCACGATTTCAGAGCAGGAAGTCATAGGAACTCTGGAGAAACCATTTATTCTGTGTGTGGTGGGGGGACCAATGGCAGGTAGTATGAGACACAAGGCTGGTGCCCACCCCGGATGGGATGCCAGTGCATGGCGGGGACCTGTCACATCAGTGCGTGTTTTTGGACTGCGGAAGGAAGCACCCAGAGCGAATTCTCTGGCCGTGGGGACGCGCACCCGTATGTCCCTCTATACTTATACATAATTAAGTTGTTGGCTGTCACTTGCTTTAATTGAAGGTGTATTTCCTGGATTTTTTGTGAATCGTTGCTGTCCCCTTTTGTCATGGGCCAGAATGACCCTCCTCCACTTTTCCTTGATAAGGATCGTTCCTTTATCTCAGGCCTGAAAAGCCTTTTGTAAGCAGAAGTACCATGTTAGGACCATCACTGACCCTGCATGCTTCACCCCCCCCACCCCTTCGCCGTCACTGGGACAGCGGCTCTCTACGTCCTCCAGTGGCTCCACATCGCCGGGGTCCCAACCTCGCTTCTCAGATCGACTCATAGCTCATTATTTATCTCGCTGCTACCGGAGGCACGCTGCTCTGATCACTGACCCACCGGTGAATGTGCTGCCAGTTTAATTCACAGTTGTAGTCGAAAGGGGGGGTGACCTGCATCGCTGGCGGCGGCCGCAGCTGACCTGCTGGAATCACTCCACCGTATGTCTTTCCGCTCGAGATTAACTCACTTCCATAAACTGCTCATCTGTTAAATGGAGTCTAAGTGTTTCTCCAGTAACCAATGAGCCGGTCTCAGCTGTTTACTTCCTGGCATGGCGCAAACCAAGATGAAGTACGATACAGATGTTCCTGGGTGTGATGTAATATATAAGAGCTGTCTGACGCCGTTCCCATAATGCATTTGGTCCGTGACTGTCCTCTTCAGTGCTCCCTAATTACAAAATCTTGGGTAGTCCATCCATCCAGGTTGAATTAATTAAGGCTCTCCATTGGCCATCTGCTAGATAATTCCCATCATTTAACAGAGTGAGTCTTCCTAATTCTCGACGGGGAGATTAATTACCGGTGAGCTGTATTAATTACGCGCCAAATTTGCGCTCCGCGAAGCCGGCATGTTTGCTGTACGTGCGTCTGCCTGGTGGGAATATTCCGAGGGATTATTTCCGCTGTACCTGGACTGAGGGACTGGGGGGCTCAGGGTCAGAGGACGCGGCGACAACCGGCCTTTCCGAGCCTCTTTCACATGAGAAAGCGCATTTGATGTACTGAGCATTAGCGCGCAGCTAACACGGCGACGCTGGCGTGATCCGGGGGATGCCAGAAGCAGAATGACGCTCCTGTAAGCTCCTCCCCAAACAGCCTCTTCCAGTTTGCCTCCCAAAGCCTCGACAGCACGACCAGGCGCACGGAGGAGACGCCTGTGAGTAGCTAAGTCACAGATCGTGGAACTTGGCTCTCTTGATCCTGCGCAGCTGTTGGGGAGAGCAGCACATGTAGCCGACAAACGCGAACATTACGGCGAATAAGCAGATTAGCAGGCTCGGATCTGTTGACAAAGGCCTCTTAGCGTGTTTGTTGAGTGGTGCCGTTCACGCCCGTGAGCCAGTGTGCGGAGGTTCCCCTGACTTTTTCTCGCCCATGGAGAGACTCAGAATAAACGTATTTCAGAGCCAGGGAACCCAGGGACTTGTTAAATTGAAAGCACGTTTAAATGGGGAATGAGAGTGCGGTTTGTTATCATGGCACGTAGGACAGGTATTACAGATCATTCTGCTCTCTACAGAAAATAGAATATTCTTCATCCTGATGGCCTGTGTATGTTGGGCGCTAAGAGGAATTCTAAACCAGCATACCAGCGGCTTTCTGCCGAATTCGCTTTGGTAGGGGTGGCACTGAAGGCACACTGACATGCTTTCATTTAGGTTTGGATAGATCTGGGGGGCTGCGGATGTTGAAAAGGTGATGAAAATGTGTGGGGGCGGTCTGTGGCCCCAACGGAGCTGGCTTACATGTCTGAGATTTGGCCTTAAGCACGGTCATGGGCCCTTCTGAGGTACAGCTGATTAGGATGCTCTTCAGTGATACGTATAGTTCCATAATCTGTATAATTGGAGGCTGTGTAAAGCACTTTAGATTAATTAATCCAGCTAGCTGTACCCCAGAGGGGGATAGGAATCATAGTCATTAAGGACTTTTAACCCAAAAGACCCTTAGTCATTAAGGACTTTTAACCCAATGGGCTGCTAGTTTCAGGCCTCAGCGTGGCCGGCTGTTATACCCTTGATCAAGTAAATGGAAGCTTAATGGGAACATGGAAAGTTCCAGAAAGCAGGCGGTATATGAGGGGGCGGCCCAGTGAGGCTGTAGCAGATGATGTCTCCTCCCGCAGGTCAACTGCTGTACCTGCTTTGATGTTTTATTTATCCGAGCAAAGGTTGGGAGAGGTCTCCTTCCCCGCAGTGAGCGTCTGGACAGGCTGATAAAAAATGCGCTTTAAAGCCACATCACAGACGTTCACCAGTTTGGTCTTAAGTGGGAAGAGGGAGGTCTTGAGGTCAGCTCGGGCTAGAAATGGTGATAAAATGTCTCTTCAAAGAAAATCGTACAGTACGTACTGTGCATACACCTGAAAGCAGCTGTTCGGTTACCTAGTGGAACATTTTGGGTGTGTAAATAAATGATGTAAAGCAATCGATGATTTGAGAGCATGACCCTACTGGCCTACAGGTTTTAGAGAGAGAGAGAGAGAGATCTGCATCAAGCGGAAGATGCTGGTGTGTTTCTTATAGTTGCACATTATGTGGTTCGATAACTCAATCGTCCCAGTAGTTTGGGGTCCCACAGGGAGCCCATCTCCTGGGACAGAGGTGTTTTTAAACCTAAATATGTATTTTTAATCCGATGAGCCGGTCCCGTGGGCTTGGCTGTGTTACCTTCATCATATATTAAACACCATTGTGCCTCATGCATTTCATTAAATAATGTTTAATAATAATACGGAATGTATTTCATGTAAACGATCATTGCGGACTGATAGGTGTTTTATCATAAACACAATTCACAGAATATGTTCCAATGAAGGGTACGGCTTCTTCCCCACTGAGCGTGCTCAGAAGGACCCGGGCCAGACTGAGGCGCCCGTTTGGGGTGCTGGAAAGAAAGGGGCATGGCTGAAGGAGCGTGTCAGAGCGGCTGATCTGTTCACGTGCTACGCCATTTACATTCCTTTTCTTTTCAATTCCATTTCAATTCCTTCCCATTTGGCTGTGGGATCCCCTTTCATATGGTAGAAGGTTAAATGTTCCATAGAGGAGGTCACTGTTATCTGATGAAATATGCATGAATCCAGACACCCGTGCAGGGAGGGTCATTTTCAGGGAGCGGAATAAATATTTATCAAAATAAGGGGAGGAAACTCCATGGAGCGAGTGAGCTGGCCTAGTGTGAGTGAGCGAGTGAGTGAGTGAACTGGCCCAGTGCGAGTGAGCGAGTGAACTGGCCCAGTGCGAGTGAGCGAGTGAACTGGCCCAGTGCGAGTGAGCGAGTGAGCTGGCCCAGTGCGAGTGAGCGAGTGAGCGAGTGAACTGGCCCAGTGCGAGTGAGCGAGTGAGCTGGCCCAGTGCGAGTGAACGAGTGAGCTGGCCCAGTGCGAGTGAGCTGGCCCAGTGCGAGTGAGCGAGTGAGCTGGCCCAGTGCGAGTGAGCTGGCCCAGTGTGAGTGAGCTGGCCCAGTGCGAGTGAGCGAGTGACCTGGCCCAGTGCGAGTGAGCTGGCCCATACTGATTCCTAAAGCCTGTCTTCATAATTCTGCTTTTGTTAAAAGTTTAAATGCACAATGACTGTTCCTATTTAGTATGGGCTCAGTTATACACAATTTGCTTGATGGTTTTTATATTATCTTAAAGCCACATTTTTTAAGTGACACTAAGTGATATTACAGTTTGTCTCAAGGGATCCACCTTGGAATTAAAAGCTAAGAAGCTTTAGTGGAGCTGCTGCCCTGAGCTGGTCTTCTGCTGGTCTTCAGCTGGTCTTCAGCTGGTCTTCTTCAATCTCATGTAGCTCCTACAGTAAATGGACTGTCTTTTCTGATCTATGATGAGCTTGTTCTTTCTGAGGAGGTCAGTATGATCTGGCCATTTAAGTTCGTGAATTTGTTTTACAAAAATTGCTGCGTGAATATATTTGCAAAGACCCAGTATAAATAGATTTAGCTCATACTCACATACTTCTTTCCTCTGTACAATGCTGACCTCTTTGCTTGTCATCTGTTGGACTGGTTAAATGAACAGCTACAATTTGCCGTGTCCCTTTTTTTTAGGACAAAAGGAGTTTTTGGATTGTGGGTGGGGCCAGGCTTATATATGGAGGAAACACAGATTCTAAGAAAATATGCAAACTCACAGAAATAGGCCAGATTCAAACCCACAGCCCAGACAGCACTGACCAGTGAGCAAGCTGATGTAGTTAAAGCTCAGAGCCTTCCTCCAGGAGGGTGTCAGGTGTCCCGTGAAACTGACCCAGTTCTGAAGGTGCAGTCAAGCTACTGGCAAGTGAATTAGGGGGCAGTAAATTCCGAAATTTTGACCCCACGGTAACACATGCCATGTGGGTGTTTCCTCTCTGCCCCGAAGCGGCACACCGAGGAGGAAGAGGAGCGTCTGTCCTCTGGCCGGGCCGCTCTCCAGCCCATCACTCACCAACACATGCTGGCCGCTTTGCATTCCCTTCATTTCTTCTGCATTCCTCTTCCTGTTCTCCTCCAAACGCCTTAATGGTTTTTCGCAAGTTGCATCCCTAGGAAAATCCCGCATGAAAGAATGAACAGGCATCCCGTTGGCCAGGCACAGACCGTCGGCTTGGGGACGTCGGAGTTAATGGCTGATTTGTTTTCTTTCGGTTTTTTATCTTCTCCTTCCCTGGAGCATCTCGTTATTCTGGCCGATGTCTGAGCTGAAACCTTCATGTAAACACTGTTGCTCTCACCCTCTGGCCTCCGCTCTTCCTCTGATGTCACTTAAAAATGTTTTTTAAAATGTTTTTCGCTACTTAATATTCAGGCATCATGGGCACCTCGTCGAGGACCTTGACCCGGCCCTGCCTGGGGGGCGGCCATAAATAGCCACATCACCGTGTCACACACCTGACGTCAGTGTCGACACTCTCCCAGTGCCGACGAGGCAGGGAGATGAACGGTGATGCGAGCAGGCGCCCCCTGTAGGTCCAGTTCTCGCTGCTTCTGATATGTTCTGTGGGCTCCGTTTTCCTCAGCTGCAGATGGTCGCTGGCAGGTAGGACTGGAGTGTGAGGTAGAGCTTCTCGCCGGGTCTGTGTGGGTTTCACACCCACATGGTCTGAAGCTCACGTTGGGCCTTGAGAAGCCGCCCCACCTCATTTACTGCCGGAGCGGCTCACAGCTTCCGCAGAGCCCCCTGTTTATTAAAAAACGATTTTTTTTCTCACGGGTCGTTGGCTTTCTTCCTGCTGTGACGCAGCTTTGCCACGTGGTAACGCCCCCTTTTAACCATGGCGTATAAATCAAGCATTTCCATTGGTCCGTGAATAATCCACTTTGACAGAATGCTCTAACGGTCCCATAACCTTCAATAAAAGGGCCCTGTTGGCTGTGCCGAAATGCGTGTCACCTGCATCAAGCCCGAGGAGCAGAACAGGTGCTGTGAAGGTTGACTGCAGCCCCTCCCCCCCCCCCCCCCCCCCCCCCCCCCCCCCCCCCCCCCCC
>JABJVO010000091.1:195880-220908 GCA_026770805.1 Boulengeromyrus knoepffleri
TTAGCCCAGACTACCTTAAATCTGGCAAGTTATCTGGCTAAGCAAGTAATCCTGCTTTGTGAAACAGGCCCCAGGTCAAAGAACACCACATCACTGGCAAAGAAAGCCCTACAACGCCTCTACATCCTCTGCAAATTAGAGAGAGCTAGTGCCCTGCTACCAATCATGGACTCTTTCTATCGAAGCACCACTGAAAGTATCCTGACAAACCGCATCACTGTGTTATTTAGAAGCCACACCGCCAACAATTGAAAAGCAGTCGGCATTGAGGGAGATCCCACCCACCCCTCTTACACCCGCCCGGCCCGCAAAGCAGTCGGCATTGTGGGAGATCCCACCCCTCTTACACCCCTCTTTACAGCCTCTTCAGTCTCCTGCCATCTGGGAGAAGGTAAAGGAGCCTCTGTGCCTACTCCACCAAAATGAGGAATAGTTTCATCCACCAAGTTGTCAGGATACTGAACACTTTCCCCTCTCCCCCTTTCCCCACTGCCCCCAAAAAATCTGGGCTGTAACTCCCACTCACCCATATCCAGCACTAGCCACTTTTCTTACAGCTTACAGAAAAAATGAAGAGACCGCTCTATTTTTTTTAATAAATCTGCATTTTTAAATCCTGGTTTAATCGTGGTCCTGCTAGCAGAAGGGTACACTGAGCAGCAGGATGCTTCCAGGTTCAAAATATATAAGACAGCAGCACACAAGAGTAAAGTGATGCAGGAGACACTGGGAACGACCAGAAACCAGCCAGGTAAAGGGCATAAGTGACTTTCTAATGGCAGAGATGACCGTCAACTTATCCAAGTTTCTCATGAATTGGAGGATGTCATCAAATTACCTTCAAAAGGAATGGGAAACATTGAGTGCAGTTGTAAAGTGCCCTGCTAGGAGACTTTGTATCAAGTCCCATAAAGCGAGGAAGAAGCCCTTCATTAATGAGAAACAGAGAAGAACCAAGCTGCAGTTTGCAAACACAAATTATATATTATTCACAGACACACACCCATAAATTGAGGGGGAAAAGTGAGACAAAAATTGTGCTGTGGTCTCTTAATTTTTTTCCATGGCTGTACTTTGTTTACTTACCTACAACAAAAACTGTAAAACTAAACACAGCTCCTGTCTGAATTTGCACTGTGAATCCACCATATTTGCACTGCCTTATGTCTTATGTATTTAATTTAAATTTTATTTTTGCATACATACATGTACATACATGTATATATATGAATACTTATTAGATTCGATAATCCTTTATTAGTTCCACAAGTGGGAAATTTGCATCGTGACGGCAGAAAGTGGACAGTACAAGTTAAGAGCAGCAAAATTAAAAAAACAATACCATAAAAACTGTACCAACAGTACAGTATAAAACGTACACTAAACAAACAATCTGGAAACATAAATATGGATGAGTGTATTAAAATATATAAATGTATATATATATGTATATGTAAACTTAGATAAATATATGTATGTATGTATAGAGCGTATGTATGTATATTATGTACAGAGTGGATATATAAATATATGGACAGGCACCTAATGTAGTGACAGGCATTGACAAGAACTAATATTGCACATAAGAAATATTGCACATAGAAACTACCATGATGTACTGGATGTGTGTGTTTTGTTAGTCTATGTGTGTGTGGTCTGCTGCAAGGACTTTGTTGTAGAGTCTGACAGCGGTTGGAAGGAAAGACCTTCTGAATCTCTCCTTCCCACATCGTGGATGCAGAAGCCTGCCACTGAAGGAGCTGCTCAGTGCCGTCAGAGTCTCCTGCATGGGGTGGTAGATGTTATCCAACAGGGATGACAGCTTAGCCACCATTATTATATCTGTCTTGCTTGTCTGTCTTACTTCTTGTTGGTAGTGCAGTCATCATGGAGTCTGAGAGTAACGTAATTTCAATTTCAATGTCCTACATATGGTGGAATTTACAATAAAGACTTTTGACTTTGACTTTTTGACTTTGAAATTCCAGAATATCATAAAAGTAAAACTGTATGGAATGACAAGTCACTGCAGAATTTTTGGTGGATTCTTCATTTCAACTTTTAGTAAAGTTTATATATCCTTTACAGTGCTGGGGTCCAGAATCCATTGTACAGCCTTGGGACTGAGACCTAAAATCTGCAGGACACAAGCTCTCAGGTCATGTTATCCTGCCTTTAGAATTTCACTTCAGCAAATTAAGACACACACTTCATTTTAGTGATCAGTCCATTGTACTGTTGCTGAAATATGAACCAAAACGCAGATGAGACAGGTGAAGGCTTGTGATAGAGACCAAAATTTTTACAGCTGTTCAACTGATGACATTCAGAATGACAAAATGATATTCAGAACAAAACCTGGGCTTTTTCCTACTTTGACTGCTTATTACGGCCATATTCATGTAAATAACAGCTCTCTATGACCCTGTACTGGATAAGTAATTGGAACATGGATGGATGGATAGATTTGCAATTCTACGGAGACTGGGGGCCCTTGGCAAAAAACTCCATGGGGCCCTCCAATGCATCCCGCGCAACATGGTCAAATTTATGACCATTATTTTAGCGTTTAGTCTAATATCAACAAAATTTAATAAACACAATTCCTTCATTTTCACACCTGTGTATATGATATCGTAACTAGGTTGGCCAGGTTATGTTATCATAGCTAGGTTACGCTATCGCAGGTAGGCTAAGATTAGGTTAGGTTAGTTAGGTTATTCTGTGGTAGCGGCCTATCGCACACCAGCTAAAAACACGCAATAGTTTCCATCACACAGACTTGGGGCGCGGCTTCCTGCGTCACGGGGCAGCAAGGCCTCGCGCAGAGGGACAGCGCTCTGTCGCGCGGCTAAACTTAGCAGGCGGCACAGCTGAAGTCAGGTGAGAGGGCCGCTAACAGTAAGGACTGTCGTTAGCTGGTCTCCATGGCTTCACATGTGCTGGCAATATCACCCTCAATTAGAATTTAGAGATTAGTTGTCATTGTTGACACACCACAGCACACAACGACAAAATGTGTCTTCTGCATTTAATCCATATGTGAAATAGCAGGGGGCAGCTAATTCAGCACCCAGGGAGCAGTGCTTGCGGGCAGTACCTTGCTGGTTGGGGATCCGAACCTGCAATCTTTCACTTACAAGTGCACTTCCCTAACCATTAAGCCACCACTGCCCATCCTGTAAAGGCTGTCGCTAATTATGTGTCCACACACGTGATGTCCTGCATGGGTAGGGATTGAATGCCAGTTATATTTTTAAACTATTTCTGACAATATCTGCTCTGTGTTCTGAGGAATGAGATTTCAGAGTCCGCCCCTTGAATCAGACGAGCGGGCTGTTGCATAAAATATATGGATATTTATATCGTGCAACTATAAGACGCACGTGTTATGTAACCGTAACTACATTATATCACTGTGCCATGATAAGTGTTGTTTCCCGTTATATGGTCCTATGTGTACGTGGACAGGTGAGTATGTGGTTGGGGGGGGGGGCACTTACGCTCGGCTCCAGTTACTGTGCATAGTATTCCGTATTGAATGTCAGGCTGTCACCCGGGCGTGCGATCACTTACATTCTTACACGAGTTAAAGGAAATATTAAAAATCTATTGCATCTCTCCGGGTTATGCCCCCCTCTCCAAAAAAGCATTAAAATCCCGCGGTGCGCTTTAACTCACCGGCAGCGGACGCCCCACGGCGACGTGATCGTCGTGCCCCAGGCCGGCCGCCCAGCTATATTTAACGACCTCCGTGGCCATAAAAGGTCGGGAAGGCGGCATCCACATTCCGCCGAGAGCCAGCATTATTTTTGTTTCGCGGTCGGCATCCCCGTCCGCCGATTTGGCAGGCTCTCACCGCCCGCTTTCCAGCGTTTGGAGTCGATCGTCTCTCTGACATCTTTCTGCCCACGGGGAACACGTTGTCACAGGCAAGTAAAACTTTTTAAAACGTTTTGCAATCGAGTTTAATGATCGCAGACAAGCCATCGTCGCAAACCAGGCGTATGATTGTAAGCGCATCGCTGCTGCACTCTCATTAATTAGGCCCACATAACTTCTTAATTGCTTCATACAGTACTCATCAATTTACGTGTGTGCACAGCTGGGTCCTATAATAAAAAAATCATTTCTGATTGTAATTTACTTTGATTACATTTTTACACAATGTGTCAATGAAAACGATGTTTATTTTTATTACTTAATTTCATGTTTTATATATTGCTGTACAGTACTTTATAATTAATGCTAATGACATTTCTAACTAATAACTTAACCTGTCCAATTACTCTAGCCCGCCATCCCTGTACTGCATCACTTGGGGGTCCAAGTAACTTTTTTTTAAAAGTTTTTAAAAGGTCACACTGACAAATACGTGCAACACTCTGTTCCGCGCATTGTCATTGCAATGGGTGAGAACGTGTATTTATTGCCGAAAGGAACCGAAACAATTAGCTTCACTAGCACTAAATCGTTAACAAGAGCCGATGAAGCGCATTTCGGAATCCGTGATCATTAACGGAGACGTTAATGGATGCTGAATGGAAACGCACAGGGCTGCCGGAGACTCGGGACGGCGCAGGATGTCGGGATCCCTGCCTTTCTACCAGAAACATCACCGCCACTATGACCGCGCTTACCGCAGCAAGGAGCTGCAGTCCGCGGTTAGCCAGTACCGCCAGTCCAGCAGTTACGCGGCGCAGAGTAGCGCAAGCAGCATCAGCAGCAGAGGGTAAGGGGGCTGAGTACTTACGATGCTGCACCGTGCCACTGCGTTTTTTTACCCGTCCCGTACTTACCTGAGAAACAGGCGCAGGATGAGCCTGACTGAGCACCCAATTCCGTTCTAGCAAGCCCTCCTCCTCTCAACTAACCACCTGGATCTCTCCAAACCTCCCACTCAATCCTTGACATGAGCTCCTTCTTCTTCCCTCCTTGACTTACACCACTAAACTCTCCAAAGTCGCTATTCATTCAGAAAATATGACCTTTTTGCTCTAATTAGAACATTTAACATGGGCTTCAAGCCTCGATAATTCTTAAATAATCCCTCATATTTGTGCACACTTAATAATCATGCATAATGGTCAAAAGAATTTCTGAGGATTTGGAATAGGTATTTAAGTCCTCCTTTATAAATGCATGCTTACAGATTAAACTGTCTTTGTACTGTTTGTGTCAGGAGGTTACCTCAGGTCTAGCTCCCCCGACCTGCACGAGCCTGATTTCACAAGGCGGTAGGCCAGAGTTCCCCAGTTCTGGTGCTGGAGGTCCAGAATCCAACACCGTTTGCAGATTTCCCCGCTCAGCAGACACCTTAATCTGCTAATTACCAGGTTCAATAGGTGTGACTGAGCAGGGAAATTTGTAAACTGTCACTCCAGGACCAGAGTTGAGGAACCCTTCTGTAGGCAGTGCTTGAAGTCGGCTGGTACTCACTGTACTGGTACTCGCTGTACTGGTACTCGCTGTACTGGTACTCGCAGTACAGCACCTCTATGTTTTTCTCTTCAGAGTACCAGCATCTCTCAATATCTGCTGGTGCTGAATAACATTGGCAGTACCAGCGCCTGGTACTGAATAACAAGGAGAGTAATCGCACCTGGTACTGAATAATGTTTGGCAGTACCGGCACCCAGTACTGTATAACAAGGGGAGTACCTGCACCCTTTTCCCCCACTTCAAGCACTGGCTTTGACATACTTTGAGTTTAGTTATATGGTTGTGTTAGGGCAAGATATTCCGTACCTGCACTGCAACTGTACCCAGAGAGACGACAGATGAATTTCAGAAAATGTCAAATCAGACTGTGATTGGTTTGTTTGAGGATCCGATGATCTTCTGATGGTTTTGTAATAGTGCATGAAACAGCAGCTGGTACTAAGATGTTTTGGTGGCCAGTCTGAATGATTTTTATAGCTTCCTCCAGCTTCAGGGTGAACTGGAACTGAACCTGACACTGTTGCATGATAGTAATCAACCTGTCTTCTGCCTAGGAATGGTATAGATTTTTAAGTTTGACTTATTTTTCATGACTGAATTGTTCAGTAATGTGTTAACTGAGATAATTCATTGAAAAAGCAGTTTGGTTTTGGCCTGAACTGAGTGAACATACAACATGCCCATTTTGTAATCCCTGTGTGAGCACAGTGACCTCTGTAAAGGTCATGTTTGAAAAGCCAGGTGAGACTATGTGACTTCAGCAGCTTCGCGTGACTTCAGCAGCTTCGGGTGACACAGCGCTACCAGAGATCAGCAGTTCAGGTCATACCACCGTGTCTGTGAAGCAGAAGTTACTTTGACTTAATTCCCTTTATGGTGATTCCTTGAATGTTTTTGTCTTGGGAGAGGAACGTGTCGACCCTTTTCAGGTTTTGGCCACGCCAGGAGAGAGGATCAGAGGGTGTCTCAGGGTAGGATAGCTGTCTGTGTCTCCGCTCTGGTACATGGTTGGTGTTTATCATGGAATAAACCTCTAAATCCAGTCTGATCAAGGCTATTGGCATCCTGGTGATCCATTACCCAGTAGCTTTGCCTCACCTCTATGGTTTCCAGAAGAGCAAAACGGTAGCTCAGAGCCAACAAGGTCACAAATAGACTTCAACATGTAAGGAATCTCTCAGAGCAACTGATAAACTATTAAAATAACTATTTGATAGAATTGAAGTTTTAATTACGTTGTGTCTTATGTGTAGACACATTGTGCTGTCAATCATTCACTATATGTAATGAATTTTAATAGATATATTTTATTTTTGAGAGACAACTTTCTTTTTCATAGAATGGCATTATTGAGTCGTCTGATTGGGTTTGCGTTAGTATAAAGTATATTGGTTTGACCTTTCACAGAATAAACTAGTAAAGTATATCTGATCTGATCCCAGAGGGAAATTCATGAATATTCCCCTCCAGGATTTTATTTCAGTGTTTGGTGGATTAGGTCTTGAATCAATGCCATTGTTGATCCTCGGATGGATTCCTGGTACAAGGACAGAAGCTAAGTCTATCTGAAGAGCCCCCCCACCCCCACCCTCACCCCCCCGGCCCAGGTGTCAAGGCCTTTGTTTTACAGCTGGCAGGAGACGGCAGTGACGTCAGGGGACAGCTGGTCTTCGCTCCAGTAAGCTGGCTCGGTTTAGCGGCTGCTAACGGGCTGATTGATGGGGGAGATTGTTGCAGCATGACCCCGCAAGCAGGACTGGGCCTGGGTTCAGGACTTCAGCGCCTCTGGTGGCTGAGACGGGCTCGGACCATGCCGGTTAATGTTGGTCACCGGTCCGCCAGATTTCAGTTTATTTTTATACAGCCCCTTTCACATCAAGGTGCTTTACATGGGTGTGCTGTGGTAGATTACAATGTCATTAAGAGAGAACAATACAAAAAACAAGGGAAAGGAAAGACAGAGGAATGAAAGAAAGAGAGCCAGACGACAATGGAGGAGAAGAACCAAATACTCCCAAGTAGGGAGGATAAAAAAACACTGGGGGTCCATGGTCACCTGGCTGCCCAACCCCCCCCCCCGCCGGACACTAACATTACTGAGAACAGAAAAGAGTGGACATGCCTGCTAAAAGCCAGGTGTAAGGTGTGATTAAGGATCAAGACAAAGTCTGTCAATAAGTCTGTTCTCCACGCTGGCCTGTGTAAGGTGGCACTGAAGGCTGCACCCAGGATGACACCGTTAGTAGGTCCCATTGGCAGTGTCACCCCTCCATGGGACTGAACCAGGACTCCAGCTCAGATGATGCCCACACTGGGCCATGTGGGAAGAAGGACAGAGAGTGTGGGTGGTCAGAACATGCACTGACACTTTAATGGACAAGCATAGCAGATAAAAATGGCAAGTACAGAAGCATGCTAAGGAATTTGCTCAGTCCATGACATCATTCTCTCTGACTGACCAGCAGATAATTATCATAATTCCTTTGTGGTGTCCAGCTGACTCTAGCGTGCAGGGCGGTGTTCCGTGAAAGGCCACGGCATTAGAACATGTTAGCTGCTATTTTCGGAGGCACGCAGCAGTTTTTATGATTGTCGGCTTCTACGAAGGAGCGCAAGGCCATGTTGTGGTTATTCTAAAAGCAGTAAAACGAAAGTGACTGACGAGCCCGTCTCGCTCGCTCGTTGTCTGAGAGATCCTGTAGTGTCTCGTAATCCCTGCAGGGGGCAGCAGCTGTTTCATCCCCAGAATATTAATTTACACAGCTTGGATACTTGGTATACTATTCTGTCTAAATTGACAAAATGGTAACTGGGGAAAAAAATGAGAATTTGAGCTGAGTCTGAATTTTGGCCATTAATCCTGCCCCTTAACGGCACCACCTGCTAGCTGGGCAATACCAGGCATCCGGTGTGTTTCTGTGCAGAGATTTCATCAGCCTAACCTGTGCCTGAGGCAGAGAGTTCTGGAAGTGTGGCGTGAATGATGTATAGATCCTCCCTCTCTGTCGCCTTTACCAAGCTGACTTGAATTCCCAGAGTAATGCTGTCTATTGCTCATAAATATATGCCCCTTGTGTCTGGCAGAGAGACACATTGTCCTCTCCTTCCCCCGCAGCAGTGATGCCCGGACCTAGGTTATATCCATGGGAACCACGGTTAATCTGCAGATTGGGCGGGCCGAGTCGTAAAAATTAACATTCTCATTAATAGTGGATGGGTGGCGAGTGGGTGGTATATATCATAAATAAGAGAAATTTTAATTACGTTCTCTAAAATGTGAACATATTTTAAGCTTCATTTTCCAACAGGTACAAATTAGCAGGCTAGACCCTCATTGTGGGGTCCATTTGTGTTAAGAGACAAAAAAGATCCAGGTGAAAATCAAATGAGAATTAAAAATAACAAGAAAAAAAAGTTATGTGTGGGAATGATGAAATGAAATAGTTAACAATGACAAATCAAGTGCAGGGTGTCATATAGTGTTAGTAGTGTTAACTAGGAAGTTGCAGTGACATGCAGAATTTTGTTTTGAAGTGGTAATGGAGTATGCCAG
Organism: Boulengeromyrus knoepffleri; assembly: GCA_026770805.1. Taxonomy (NCBI): domain Eukaryota; kingdom Metazoa; phylum Chordata; class Actinopteri; order Osteoglossiformes; family Mormyridae; genus Boulengeromyrus; species Boulengeromyrus knoepffleri. Next base: position 204,876 of record JABJVO010000091.1, read on the forward strand.
CTTTTGTTTGGACTGCTAAGTGTGTTTTGTTTAATTACTTGTTTGTTTGAGGCAGCAGCCAAACCTCATTATCATCAGCTTTTAAACTGTGATCATGAAGTGCAGAATAGATCAAAGGGATTAAAGATGTCAGTCTGTATTCAGGCTGTTGTGGAAATACCTGTGGCCATTTTTACTTTTCCAAAAAAGAACTTTTACTTTGAATAAATGTTTATTTATTTAATACCAGTGTAATAAGTTCAGTGTAATATAACCATCATTCTTACATATATCCCACTGAGAAATACTGGTAATGTGTGAATGGGTGCAGGTCTCTAAATTGGAGAACATAATCTGTTTGTGTGGGTGGTGGGTGAATGATTTGCGCATATATGATTCAGATGGCGTCAGAGCCGATCCGCATACTACTGTTGCACAGGGCTCCTCTGGTCAGTCTTGCTTTACAGTGGCCAGACGAAAATCCCGTGTTGAGGTAACACATGAATGCTACGATGTGATACATTCCCATCCAGATTTAACTCTCATTTCCTCCCCACTTACTTACTGGCTGATGAGCGTGTATTGTTTATGCATTAAACTGACAAAAAGCACATTTATGGGAACTGTATTACTTACCTCTTTGCGTGGCTGTGAGACGTCCCCAGTTCTCAGCACATCCTCTAGGGGGCGCTGCTTTAGAGTGGGACAGTGCTAACTCCAGTTTCCATCGTCGCAGACTGAGGGCCTCTGGGTACTCTGGGGTTGAGGAGGAGAGCAAATCGAGCCCCATTGTCAAGAGAGCCAAGCCCACGTACCTGGCCGTGGACAAAGACAATCAGATCATCGGCTACGTCGTTCCCGTCTTTAGAGGCAGGTGGGTGGACTGACTCTGGAGCCAGGATGTCCCTTCACCCTTTTGACCCTTTCTGACCAATGACAACTAACTTTATACCCAAAAACTCTCCGCTCTGGAGCCATCCCCTGGGACAGGTTGAGACTGCTGCCTCATTTCGACCAATCACAGATGACTTTATATTCATGGTGGCCTTAAACTTGTCTCTGATTGGTCATAGTGGGCCGCAATTGAAAACTGACATACATACTAGACTTCTTCTTGTCTGCTGTTTGCAGCAGGCATACCGACGACAATGGGCCGTCCCTTTTCAACTTTCCTTCTTCTGTCCTCCTGAGATGCCCACTGTTATCCTTAACTGACGCAACACCCTCTGTTCCCTCACAGTCAGGAGTTTGCCAGCGGCTTGTCCGACACGGAGGAGGCACGAGTGAAGGAGAGCGCTGGCCACCTGGCTCGCAGGAGCCTGTTCGCCAGCAAAATGGAGGCTGAGAGGGTGGAGCAAACTTCCAGGCGTTATGCCATGAGGGAGTCTGCCGAACGCATCTCTTTGAGCAAGAAGGCGAGTGATTGGACACCCCGGTCACATGACCTTGGCGGCCCTATCATGTGATCAACAAGGTCCATATAGTAACAGTCCATCACAGGCCTACTCTCTCACATTCTCAACCCTACACTTTTGGCAATAAAAAGATGCTAATGCTACCCAGTGATCCACCATCATGCACATTTTATTTTTGTTTTGTCTAATCCTGCATTATAGAGGTTTTTTAACCGTTAAAAGATCACAAATTCTTGTACGTGGACCTTAAAATTTCTCTACAGTACAGTGTGTTGTGGTTTCAACAGACCTAAGATCCTTTTTATAAATAGCTGTTGGTAATAATGCACAAGCATGTCATGCACGTACCAGGTCAGGACTGAATATCTGTCAGGACCACCCCCCCAAAGATTAGTGCTTCTAAATATTAAATCTGTCCCGTGTCCGCTTTCAGTTAGAGAGGATCTCCTAGATGCAGATAGAACTTCGCGCATTCCAAATGGGATGGGCGGACCCCAGATTGAGAGCCACTGCTGTGATACATTAAGAACAGTGACATTTTGGTACTCCCCAGTGGGCCGGAACAATACGGAGGCAGTCAGAATCCCACACGGTCGTGGTCAGAGGCCCCTGAGCTATTTGAGTCATCAGAGGGCCCCCTTACTGTTTCCTACAGTGGTGAGGTTGTTAAACTGGAGGGGGGCAATAAAATTAGCAGACCAGGGTGCGGGAGCTTTTCGAGGCCCCCTTTTCGCAGAGGATCCCGATGTACCCTAGCTTTAACGAAGGACAGTGGAGCCCTTGGGTTACGGGTTAACTACTGTCGCCTGTTATGATTCCCTTAGCTCCCCCCTATTCAAATCTGGCCCTCGATTCCAAATCCAGGCCTTGTTTTCAAGTCTCCCAGGTAGTTAGCTTAATAATTTCTGGCTCTAATTGGCCAGAGGCTTCACAACTGGCTGTCAGGTAAAGGAAAGCTGGAAAAACAGCAGTGCTCGGCCCTTGAGGACCATGATTTGACTAGCCCTGCCTAGAAAACCAGCGGCGACAATAGAGGCAAAATCAAAATATTGAGTTCTGGGATTCCCTGCTCTAAATAGTTAGCGGGGGGGACTAGACACTCATCAGCACTCTCTGTCGCCCCCCCCCTAACCACCCAGATCTACGAGAACGAGGAACATCACCGGCGGATGAATGAGGACAGCCTGCAGCACGCGCCGGAGTTCGTGATCAAGCCGCGCTCCCACACGGTGTGGGAGAAGCAGAGCGTGAGGCTGCACTGCACCGTGACTGGCTGGCCGGAGCCTCGTGTCGTCTGGTGAGCGCCCCCTGCTGCTTACATTGGGTAAAACATAACCTGGGTAAGAAGCAGGAAATTGTGTAACCGGTAAGAATTTTAAAAAGCGGTATTGGTTTATATATTTACTCTATATGTTATTTATGTAGTATATATACTTCCATCCATACATACATCATCTGGCTGCTCATCCACAAAAAGAAATTGAATCCACGATCCCGGAAGTGTGGGAGTATGGGGCTATCCACTGACTCCTATGCTGCAACCAATTCTTAGGCCCCACATCCTTATTAACCACTACTCCCTCTGCTGGCCACTTTAGGATTCTTGGAAAGCGTGTGTAGCCTCTGAGTAGCCTTTCAGGTCAGAAGCTGTGCTGGCGGACGTCGGTTCTCGCTGGACGTAGCTGGGGTTTATTTCCTGGAAGGACGATGGCGTTCCTGGTGCCGCACACAAACAGGCCAGGCTGCTACACTTCTGTGGCCTATTTTAGAGTTTGAGTGCTGCGTGGCACCAATGGGGCGGTTTATCTGTAGGAAGTGCTAATTGGCTGGCAACATTACAGATGGTTTCGTTGACCTGGATAATTACAAGCGACTAGACAGCTGTTGGGAACCTCACAAAGATCTTCATATTTTCAGGAGGTTTCTTGTGCTCTTTTCTGTCTCCCAGCTACCTGAGATTCTCACATTTTCTCCTCTTTTCTCAGCTCTTGTTCTCCTCAGACTTTCATTCGCATGTCTGCTGATATTCTCCATTGCTTGTGTTTCTTCCACTGATTTTCCTTCCTCCCTTTCTTCTGTCCCCTTATCCCTGAGCAGGTACAAAAACAATGTCACTGTCGATCCGCTCGCACATGCGGGCAAATATAAGATCGAGAGCAGCTACAACGTCCACTCACTGGAGGTTAACAGGTAGGCGAGCACTTCTGATGGTGGCCTCAGTACCCTGCTGCATTTTTTCCACTGCTTTCCAGCCGCGATTATAGCCGCCAGTCCTCTTGATAGCGATACAGAGCCCTCCCGAGTTACATCTGCTGGCTGCAATACGGAATTCTTTAGGAAACATTCTAATAGTGGTCATAGGTCAGTCGTCACAGCAACACGGTCACACTATCTCTCCAAACTCGCAGCTCTCGTGATCGGTGTGGCTCAGAGTTTTGTGGTGTTGGTCGGAGCGAGCCAGGACATCGTCCCCCTGGCCTTTCACTTTTCTGACATTGCATTGATTGAACGAAATATTAGACCCTTCGGTACATGAGACTAATCATCAGCTTTAAAATGATTGATCTAACAGGCTATTCTTGCAAAGCTAGCTGTGTACTATGTGAAATATAAGCTTGCTGGCTTTTCTTCAAGGGAAATCTAGGGGACAAGTTAGTCGATCTAGTTCAAAGTGTTTTACTCTGTGACCACAGTTAATGTTCTGGTTCCAGTTCGCAAAGGAGAAACCAGATGGTTCTGCCTCATTCCACCTCGATCTTGCTTGGCATGGTAGCAGAAAAACATTTTGAGTGGCCCCCGTCTTTTCCTAACCCCCACCCCCATCCATACCCCCGATAACAAAGAGGTCATCTAATTATACCACAACTGCACTCCGAAAGGAATTCTGCCCCGATAAAGGGCAGTTGTGGTTTATTTTTGGCTCAGGTCAGACTAGAGTAACTGATTCTTGGCTGGGTTTTTAAATATTATGGGGTAGAACAGTATGGAAAAATAAAAGCAGTCCTACAGGCCTCACATGCTCACGGATGCAGTGCAATGTGATGTTCATTTAACCTGCTTCTAGTTCTAAGTTGCTTTGTAAAATCAGTGACAATAGAGCGCAATTGATCTTTGGATGTTGAGATCAATCATACCCCCTAGATTTTATGAACTAGGCTGACTTCACTGCTTGTTACACCAGTTGTACCATTTGCAAATTATATATTAATTTACTACAGTGGGTCCTCTTCCATAATTTAAAACTTTTGGGATATCTGTTGCACTGGTCTTTCACAAAAAAGGAGAAATGTGAAATATGTAGATTTTTTTTTTTCATATTACATTAAGATTACCCACACCTCCTGATTACCAGATAATGATCATGTGACATGCATTACATCATCCTTCTTACGCGTCGGTTTTCGCTACAGTCTGTGGTTATGAGATCCGTCACATGTCTGTCATCATCGGGCATTCGTGAGGCGTGCCTCAGAGGGTCCTTGGCCCGAGCTCCAAGCTGTCACACGTCTTCCTCTCCCCTTTCAGATGTGATTTCGATGACACCGCGCAGTATCGCGTGTCCGCCATGAACTCCAAGGGGGAGCTCTCTGCCTTCGCCTCCATCGTGGTGAAAAGTAGGTCCTTGGAGCCCTCTGTCGCCCCCCAGTTCTGTCACATGACATTGCACTCGACTTGGATTCCTGGTAGCCAGAAGCCGCCTGATCTGAAGTGCTTGTAGTGGCACAACTCAACAAGACATTGGATAAGGTCATGTTAGGACCACGGAGCCATGGATCTCAGTGTAGCCAACTGCGCACATTTACCTGTGAGTCACTAGTTAGTGTGGTGGTGTGTAGCTCAGTAGGTTGGGACGCTGATCAGAAGGTCACTGGTTCAAATCTTAGAGTCAGTATTGTGATGTCACCATTGGGCCCTTGAGTGTGGTGCTTAAACCCCAATTGCTCTAGGAACTGGCTGAATGTATGTCACTTTGGATAAAAGCTTCTGCCAAATAAAATAGACGTAAATTAACAAACAACTGTAAAATGCCAACAATCTCGAATTAACACCAGATGTTCACCATACTCAGACATGCTGTTGTACCCTTGCGTCATGCACTTAATCCGAATTGCTCAAGTGAAATATAGTCATAGAAAGTGTAAGATGCTTTTGATAAAAATATCGGTTAAATGTTACAGGTTATTGATTCTGGTCATTCCAATTAAGTTTTGTTTAGGCTTCACCAGTTTGTATAGCTGCACGTTGGTTAAAGTGGTCCAGTTTCAGTATAGTTTACAGGAAGATTACAATCAACCTAAATATACATCCTTCTCCTGAAATGGCCAGATCTCGACTGGTGAGCAGATTCTGGGGATCATTATAGGACAACGCATCCCTACTCTGTCTGTTTGGCAGATCTGGACTTTGCCTTGGATTTCCCATTGATTTCTCAGTAACCTCAATCCAGAACACACCCTCGTCTAGGTCACAAGCTTGTCCTGGTATCGGTACTAAAACAATCTGACACCAGAACATGCTCAGATTTACAAAGTAAGGTCTGTTTCAGCATCATCAAATCAAATGACCAGGATGCATACAGGGAGACCAGAGGCTTCATGACCACCTAGGCCAGATTCAAAGCCTGCAAATGGAAGGGAGAACCTGACCATGTGACAGCAGAGAGTCAGCTGGATTTAAGCATGCAGTTGATGCATTTTATGCTAAGAAAAACATCAGCAGCTCTTAAATAGTTTCATGTATTGCAAAATCTAAAGAGCACAATGGGTGTCTTGGTAATACTCACATGATCACTCACTATTTCTGCATAATGAGTGCAGTTTAATGGTCTTGCTTTCGTTCTTAGGGTTCAAAGGAGAAATTGACGAGTCTCTCCCAGCTCCTAGACAGCGTGAGTATTTGTGTCAGCTCTCCTGTTTGACATGTATGAATGAACGGTGCATTATCGAATTAACATTAGCACCTGTAATGTTTAGTACAATTGGGTTCTGCCTCACGTTGAAAAAAATGTGATTATTAAAAATGTGATACAGTTTAAAGAAGCTTGATGCCCCTGTAACATCAATGGGAATGAGAGCATGCTGGGATTGCAGTCAGTGTCTCGTTTGTGCTGTGTGATGGGCCACATGAGCGGTTTCCAGTTATGAGATCAGGGAAACTGCAGTCAGTAAATGAGCTGATTTTGATTGGCTCTCTAGCTCTCCTAGCTGATAGGGTGAGACTGAATCTAGATGTAACTCTTCATTATGCTCATATACACCATATTCATTATGCTCATATATATCATTTTCATTTAGACTTCTGCTTGGTATGTATATGAAGATAGAGATACTAAATTAACTCTTGCTTCACTATGCTTATATGTAAAACATACTTTTAACAGCAGCTATGGTATAATAATCAATATTTATGTAAAAGGACATATACTTTTTACAATTTATCATAATCAGCTTTTATCCCTTTGAAGTCTTTATTCCCTTTCTCACATTTATTGAACATGCAATACTATATGAACATAGATATGCGAGCAGGTGAGGCCCTTGGAGTTTTAAGGACAGGATTGAAGGGCCCTTTTCCAGGAACCTTGACAAGGTAGCCAGACAGATAAGAATGGAGCTAACAAAGAACAAAGAGATAAGCCAATGAGAAACATTCTTGTAGGGATGTCACCCGCAGAAAAGGTATGAAAATGGATGCTGATTCGTGAAGGGGAGGGGGGGGGTGCTCTTTCCTTTGCATACGAGGAATCCCTGTTCAAACAGACCTAATAAACGGGAAAGTTCTCCTACCTTAAAGGTGTCTGCAGTTTAAGTCTGTCTGAATTTTTTGACTTCCACAGTCCGTCTCTGAGCCCCTCATACATTGGCGTTCCTCAAGGGCAATGAATAATCTCATAGCTGTTGGGTTAAACTCCTCCATTCAGCATCAAAACCCTTGTCCCTTTCTCCTTGATCGGCACCCCCCCCCACTCCCCCACTACCCCACCACCCCACCCCAGCTGGCTTCTGCTCTGAGTACGGCATCACCTTTGAGACGCATATCGTGGAGACGTTCGACGTGTCGTTTGGCCGTGAGGGCGAGACCATGAGCCTGGGCTGCACCGTCATCATCTATCCCACAATCCAGCGCTACCAGCCTGAAGTGCAGTGGTACCGGGACGGTAAGTGGAGCGGGGGCCCTTAAATCCACCCGCCCTCCGTGAAGAGGGGCATGATGAAACAGAAGGACACAGCAGTAGAGACGTCGGAAGGACTGCTAATGATTTCACATGTTCTTGGATTATTTTTACTTGGCACATAATAAAATGTCATGCTGGCCTGTTAACACGTTTTTGTAAACCTACATAAATGCTTGGTTTAACATTAGATGCAGACTTACCATTGTTTAAATAGTTTTTAATGCTGTAGTTTATGAAGTACTGAATGTTAGCGCTAGTTATTCTTACAGATACCCCTTTTTTGCACTGGGGACGCCGGCCGATGTTTGCGCGTGCGGCGGGGTGACCGAGGTCGGTCTCTCTGTCACCCCCTTGTGGTCACAGGCGTCCTGCTGGAGCCGTCCAAGTGGGCGCACATGCACTGGAGCGGGAACCGCGCCACCCTCACCCTCACGCACCTGAACAAGGAGGACGAGGGCCTGTACACCCTGCGGGTCTCCACCAAGTCTGGCTACGAGACGCACTCTGCCTACGTGTTTGTCAGAGGTGAGGAGCCCCACGTGGTGCCAACACAGAAAGCGAAACTAACGGCTCACCCTGTTCTTCTCGGTCTGCAGCTTCCTGTCATTTGATGATGGCAGCCAATGGAGAGTCAGTTACACACGAGATAGCTGACAGTAATCCCGCCCATCACGGGGTTTCCATTGCCATTCTGTCCCATTACTAGTTTCATTAGTTTTGTTGTAATTAGTAAAGTATTGCTGCTTAACCCATAGTTTTATATATAAAAAATAGTCGCGAAATGTGGGAATTTTCTGTATGGAAACAAAAAAATAGAGCTTCATTAATAGAAAATTTTGTATGAATTATAAAATATTGCTTTTAAAAATGCAAAGGTATTTATGTGAATATGTACGTGACTGTGCTGTACAAGGCAAAGGACATCATAGATTATGTTGCATTATGGGCAATTTGCAGATGTCAACATGAAATGGTTTTAAACGGTGAGAGGAAAATAGGATTATTCTTGAAAAGAATAACAGCAGGCAGGGCAGGACCTGCACTGTCAACCTTGAGATTGTGAGACCACTGAGCCATCGTTCCACCATATTAACAAGACTTCTACTTATTTAAATGAAACAACTTCTACTGTACAGAAAGTATCTGTGTCATTCGTTGGCCTGACACTTTGTAGTTTGTGTTACCAGCTGGTTAATAGCCGCCTTTAATTAAACCTGGGATCCTCTGACTATTGCGGTCATTTCCTTCTAATGTGGCTGGGCTGTAATGACACATGACTCTGTACTTATCATTAAAGTCAGAAATGGCAAAGCATCCAGAACCAACAGTCTGGAATATTCCAAAAGCCACTGGGTGCCATCGTCATTTTTGGCGCGATCGAAGTGTTAAAGCAAACACTCCCGTCTGGGTTCATTACCCTGTGTGTAAAGGTTAAAAATGGCTGTGAAGGCTGTGTTTTGGATGACATGGACCTGATTGACACTTGGCCTGATTTCATCGTCGTCTAGCTGCCACGTCTTCCAGGGGTTGGGTTTCGCCCTGAGGCTGCGAGGCCGCTTCTAATTCTGTCTACAGAGGTCACTCGGTGTTTAGCGTTACCTTAAAGCACTACGAGAACCTAACATCCTGTACTGTAATACGGTGTGTGGTTACAGCTAGGATCTTAATCCCGCCTGTGTGTGTGTGTCTGTGTTAGATGCGGACGCTGAGCTCCAAGGAGCCCCCACAGCCCCCCTGGACGTGGTGTGTCAGGATGCCAACAAGGATTACGTCATAGTGACATGGAAGCAGCCGGCTGTGGACGGAGGGAGCCCCATTCTCGGCTACTTCGTAGACAGGTCAGCCCCAGACGTCGCATCTGCGAGGTTCAAAGTCAAACCAGAAAAGAGACGGGTTGAAGCCAATGGAGCAGCAGGTGGCGTGATGGTTAAGGGTATAGTCTTGATGTAGCAAGACTACTGGTTCATTCCTAGGCTATGGTTAATTGATGTGAGTAATAAATGATTTGCCATCCTGTGGCCAAATACGAAATTGTAAGATACGATGACTGGCGAAATGCAAGATCTTCCTATTGGTTGGAAGGAACGGGAATTTCCAATGTTACGAACAGATGAAAAGGTCTCCCACAGAGATCGTGAATGGAAGCCCTTTAAAGGAAACGTATGCTGTCTGTTCGTTCGTCACAGATGTGAGGTGGGCACCACCCATTGGATCCAGTGTAATGACACTCCGGTAAAATTTGCCCGGTTCCCTGTGACGGGCCTGGTGGAGGGGCGCTCCTATGTCTTCCGGGTACGTGCCGTCAACAAGTCGGGCATGAGCCACCCATCCCGGGCCTCGGAGCCCATTGCCGCCATGGATCCTGCCGACCGCGCCCGTATGAAGGGTCATACCACGGCTCCTTGGACTGGACAGATCATTGTCACAGAGGAAGAGCCTGTAGGTATGAAGTACACGCCTGTTCCTGCCAATCATACTTAATCTACCTCACAAGTTAAATACCATTAATATTTATCGAAGCATTGGCAATTAGGTGATCAAATCAATTACAGCATCACAGACAAACATAACTGCACTATGAAAGTTAAAATGGGGAAAAACCGCAAATGGTAAAAATTCTTGTATGAATGGAACAAAATCCCTTGGGGGTTCAATACTAACCAGCTACTTAGTCCTGCTGAGCATCATCACTTTATACAATCCAAGAAATGGTGTGTAAGGAGTTTGTTAATGCAAAAACATTGTGGAATCAGGAATAAAAATCCCACGCCCAAGGACTGTGAACCCAATGTGAACTTTATCCCTTCAGAGGGTGTGGTGCCAGGAAAACCCCAGGATTTGGTTGTAACTGAGGCTACTAAGAACTACGTGGTCTTGAGCTGGAAGCCTCCTGGACAGAGAGGGCATGAGGGCATCATGTACTATGTGGAAAAGGTAAGAGACCATCTCATGGTCTCTTTAATGAGTAGCATCTCATATGGAAATTCTGGGTAATGGAGGAAAGAATAGGGGATGGGTGTTAAACCTGTATGAGGAGACAGAAATCCACTAATTAAGTTCTTTTGCTGAGTTTTGTGGGTGTGGTCAGTCCCCTTGTCAAGCTTTGTGGGTGTGGTCAGTCCCCTTGTCAAGCTTTGTGGGTGTGGTCAGTCCCCTTGTCAAGGTCTGTGGGTGTGGCCAGTTTTCCTGTTGATCTGTCTTGGTGTGGTCATGACATATTCGCATCAGCTCTCCGTGGCCACACGTGCGCCATGCTTGAACTGCTCTACTTCGTGTGTTTCAGTGTGTGGCTGGCACAGACAGTTGGCAGAGGGTCAATACTGAAATCCCGGTCAAGTCTCCCCGCTTCGCCCTCTTTGACCTCTCGGAGGGCAAGTCCTACCGCTTCCGTGTGCGCTGCTCCAACTCGGCCGGAGTCGGGGAGCCGTCTGAGCCCACCGAGGCCACCGTGGTTGGTGATAAGCTGGGTGAGTTCCTTCAAGAAGACGAGCTGACAATGACCTGTTGTTTTGAAACTTGAACCAAGTAATTTATAGTTAAGTCAATGTCAATCCCTCAGAAGCTACCTTCTAAGAAGAGGGACAGTGAGTGGTATAGGATCTCTAGGATTATGCATATTAAAAAGCTGTGAGATTTCTAGGAATCACATTTATTCTTGTCATATGACACTATCCCATCACATGACAGGATGCAGTTATTGTGTTTGGGAGGAACAAACTGCTCCCCTCATCTCTAAGCTGTCAACCTATCTGTTCTGAGGTAGCGAGAGCATTTGACATTCCTGAATCCTCCAGACATCCCCTCGTCTCCGGGTCGCGTGGTGCCCACAAGGAACACGGACACGTCGGTAGTGGTTTCCTGGGAGGCGTCTAAGGATGCCAAAGAGCTGGTGGGCTACTACATCGAGGCCACGGTGGCTGGCAAGGATGCTTGGGAGCCGTGCAACAACAAGCCAGTGAAAGGCACCAGGTATACTGAATGCTGTGGAGGGTGGCCTCGCTGCTGTTCTCACTGTGCCCTGTCCTTTTTAGAACATAAGAACATAAGGAATTTACAAACAAGAGGAGGCCATTCGGCCCATCAAGCTCGCTTGGGGAGAACTCAACTAATACCTCAGAGTTGTTAAAATCTTATCTAGGTCTGATTTATAGGAACCCAGGGTTTTAGCTTGTACTACACTGACAAGAAGACTATTCCATACTCTAACTACATGCTGTGTAAAGAAGTGCTTCCTCAAATCCAGCACAGTCCTCAGAGACCCCCAGATAGTCCATACAGTATTTTTGTTCCCTCTTAGAACACCAAATAATCAAGAACACCGAATAACTGGTACGGGTTTGTTGGGACAAAGAAAAAATGTGGACTGTCTCGGGGTCTCTGAGGACTGGGTTGAGAAACACTGGGTTAGCATTTAAAAGCCATGACAGGAAGCTAAGCAGTTGGTTCCATAGCACCGTTTTCCTGACAGAGGACAGCCGGGATTCCCATCTCGCTGACAGCTTTTCTGTGGGTCGCCCGCAGGTTCGTGTGCCATGGCCTCACCACTGGAGACAGCTATACATTCAGGGTGCGGGCTCTGAATGCCGCCGGGCTCAGCGGGTTCTCACAGGAATCCGAAGCCATCGAAGTCAAAGCTGCCATCGGTGAGTACAGGCGGCGTACAGAATTAGCGTGACAGCAGGGTGAGGGGTATGCTGCCATATGTATGGCTTCTAGTCCAGAAAGAACTTTACTATTTGAAACGCAGATATTATGTTGATGGCCGGCTATTTTCACTTCCATGTACTTCCCTTTGGGTTCCTTAGTGGTACAGATAATTGAAAAAAAGACAACTTAGACAATTGCTATTTACTTCATGGGAGTCTAGATATTTTCAGTTGCTCGAAAATAGGTCTAATGTTGTACTTATTGAGTATTACCGAGTACTGTTGTACTTAACAAGTATTAGTGAGTACTCAGTCAGTACTCAATGTGTATTATATGTTGTTGATTGGCCTCCATCTTGATGTTGCTTGTCCTTGAATCACTCATACTCTGCTGCTGCTTTCCTTCACTTCACCGACTCCATGTTCGCCGCTCTGCGTGGAGTCAGTGTCCCCTTATCCATTCATTCTCTCACGAGTCCCCCCCCCCCCCAAATCATTCTGCTCCATAGTAACAAATCCAAATCGCGTTCACCCATCTCACCCACCACTCCATCACACAACACGACACCCAGCGTTTCCAGCACTCTTTCGCCTTGCACTCCTTCACTTCCGTGAAGAACTCGTAGACTTCCGCTCGTTTGGATTCACGTGACCCAGCATGGTCACACACCCACCCTTTACTACGCCACCACTCCTTGGAGCATATTTTCACCTCTCAGTCTGAAAGGTACTCCGTCCTACTTCCTTTATCTCTCTCTTACCTTTTCCTTGCTAACATGCATCCTTAGAAACAAGGACTTTAAAGTAATTCCTTACTACAGAAAGAACCCGTCTAACGAATTACTGACTACTGAACCTGGCATGATACTTTAATCTAAGCCTTTAAGGCAAATTAATTAATTAATACTATTTGTTAATTAAAATTATTTAAAACAACCCTCAAGAGTAAACAGTAGCATTGACTTGGGATTTGAACATACTAGTCTACTGTGAGACCTCACCTCACACGACTGCCACAGATGTAACATTTTTGAATATATTCTGCTTTTCAGGGGTTTCAGTCAATCAATTAATTAATCTTTATTTATATAGTACTGTTTTAACCACAGGGTTTACAAAGTGCGTTGCAGCCATTCGAAAGAAAGGAATTCAAACAAGCATAACAATAGGCAAAAAAAAAAATGGAATCAGTTTTAAACCAAATAAAACAAAATAAAATAAAATACAACCAAAAACCTGGGAATATTCTCGGTAAGGGACTTTGACCAGAAAAGGTGATCTAGATACCACCCTCTCTGGTCACTGTGGGGGACCACACTCACTGGTCACTGTGAGGGACTACACCTACTGGTCCTGGTCCTCATGCAAGGGGATATGAACAGTGGGCCACAATGGGACCCAAACCCAGTGTCCTCTGGGGGAAGCTAGCCGCAGAGTATTAGGGGGACCAACCCCTGGTCAACATCGATGAAGAAGGGACCCAAACTCTCCTGATCGTGGTACTCAACACTCCAAATTTCAGAATTTGCAGTACCACTGTACTATCTTCTCTGTACTCTGTAGGGGACCACATTCTCTGGTCCTTATGCAAGGGGACACAAACCCTTGCCACACTGGGACGCAAACCCAGTGTCTTCTGGGAAACTCTAGCCCCAGAGTATTCGGGGGAGCAACTCCCCATCGATGTCAATAAAGAAGGAACGCGAAACTTCCTTCTGCTCTATCAAATGTAAATATTACTGCAGGACATTGTGAGAAGCTGAGACCTAGTTGGAGACGGCCAATACTCTCCCAGTGCTTTGATTCCGGTCAATGATGCAGACTGACGTCATGTGTTCCTCTTCTAGTTGATGAGTTGTTTCCATTTCAATCCTGTCATTAGCTCACTCTCACAGACCTAGGAGATCCTCTGCCGCCAAGCCGCTCGCATGCTGCTCCACCCAATTGTTGCATGACCTTCTTCATTTTTTCCATGCTGGCCAAAAATGAACAAATGAAGATCAACGTAAGTGTGCTGTAACCTCGACTCCTGTCTAAATGAGTTTGCCTCTCTTTCTGCTGTTCCCTGCTAACTCCTGTAGGGGGCGGAGTACCTCGTGGGGGTAACGCAGGTGGATTAACTGTGCTCGCGCCCCGCCAGGCTAGTCAGCATGCGGCCACCTGGCACCCCCCCGACACGCTGCTAAAACAGCTCACTGAGTCTTCAGGCCCGACCGGGGCTCCTAGCTCGCAGGCAGTAGGGCCTGTAGTAAGTGAGGAGGCCCAAACCGGCAGTGCGCCTGCGGTCCTGGAGCTCAGTGGGCCGGCAGTGCCCCAGTGGACACGTAAGTCCCCTGTAGGAACATCAGCCAACACCAGTGGAGAGAAATCAATCAATGACCCAGCAGGTGAGATTTATGTAAACTGGATGATCTTTTTCAGTGATACGTTCTCCATTTTTTGCCATTTATTCCTTTTTCATTTTTGTTTTTCCTTTTCTCATCTTTTTTTCTCCATTTTGGTGATAATTGTCCTTTTTTTTTTTTAAGTGGACAACAATGTTTCTTGTCAGTTCAGTCTCTCTTCCTAAAGCTCAATGCCAGCAGTGGGTAGATTAGTTAGGCCTAGCCAGCCAACTTGGTTGTGCATTATGAGTCTTTATGCAAGATCACGATCGTTTGGTGAACCTCAGGGTGGGAGTGAAGGTCTGTAGCCAAGAGCAGCCAATGCTGTGTCACACACTGGCTTAAACCACCCAGATTTCACTGCCATTATAAAAATATGGATAGACAGGAATTTACCCGTCTATGAGAAACAGTGAAGCTTGGGGTCTGAGCGCAGGATCAGCCATTTTTCTGGCTCCCCTGGAGCACTTTTTTGGGTTAAAGGCTTTGCTTTTGGGCCCAAGAGTAATATCATTGCCCTGCCAAGTACAAAATTTAAACCGGCAAATTTTTTGGACTGGACGGACTCCTAACCCACAGTCACACACCGGCCCAATGAAAACACCACTGGCCATTAAACACGTCCAAGACACATAAATTCATTTCTTTGTTTCTAGCACTGTTTTCTCAGCACTTCATCTGAAGGACGGGCTCTTTCCAGATGTGTACTGGAGAGCTTTATGTACTGCGTAATGGAAGGCTGTGTACTTTCTGATTACACTTTCATGGGACTTACGTCTTCCTATATTTGCCCTTGTTACCAAGACTGTATGACTATTTGACGGGGTTGGGGTGAGGACTGCCACCAGGGGTGGGTTCGTTGTTTCTGGGGCCCCATTCACAAAGTCACTGCCCCCTGAGTGTATTGACTGTCTGTGGCCAACAGGGGGCGCCCAAACCTAGGGGGTTCCATGCAAACACAGCGTGAATCAAATGAGATGACCTTAATCTCATGCCCTGATGTCCTGTTATAAACCCCTGGCCAAGCTGTTGGACCAGCTAATCAAAGGCCACACTACTGTCTTTTGTGCCAAATAGAGATACCTAAAAAATGACTATACAGTTGGTCATGGTTTCCAAGATCTGATGAGGTACCTCATCAAGTTGTGCACAAGTGCGGTGACAACCATGCATTCAGCTTCAGGACTTTACATTGACAGGTTTAGCCTGAAGATCCCAAAGGTCTAGAATGACTTTTTTAAGGTAAGAAATATACAGTGCACTGACATGAAACTTAAAACATTCGACATTATTCCTGACAACCCCAGATTGTCATGCAGGTTTTGCCAGCGTAGGTATTATAAATAAAGTTTCAGAGTTTAACCTCCTGAATACTGCAGGAGTGATTTATGATGTGATGTGCATACATAGGGTAATATTTAAAACCTAAAAAAG